>CAEGAE010041168.1:0-20682 GCA_903067095.1 Girardinus metallicus
TATATTTAAATTATCAGTCAATGGTTTATCCTAAAAATCTGTCATCTTTCTGATAATTCTCTTTGCCTCAGACAAATTCAGTGACTTGCAAAAGTGTTCACATGTCCTGAACCTTTTCATGTTAAAATGAAGCTAACACCATGATGGTAACTGAGGAAGACAGGAAACAGGTCAGGGATATAGTTGTGGAAACGTTGAAAGCAGTTGGAGTTTAAAGCAATATCACAAAGCTTTGAAAATCACATAGATCCATCACTTGAAAACTGGAAAGCGTATAGCACAAATGGCACAACTGCAAAACCATACAGTAGTAGGCCATCCACCTAAAGTGACACACTTGGAAAGAAGTGCATTCATCAGAGAAACAGCCACATTTTCCACAATACTCTGGAAGATCTGCAGAGATCCACAGCTCAGGTGGGGAAATGGCAACTATATTACTTTTAGTCTGACATCAACAGTGGCATGTTGCTATTTGAGTAACCTGTCCTAACACCTTGACAGAGTCACAGCATTGATGCAGTAATTCATGGAAATGCAGCTTCGAGGAAGAACAAGAGCACATATGATGTACTCTTCAGGCACAAAGAATGCTAGGCCGCTAAAATGCATGCATGCACACATACACACACAAAACAATATGGCTTAGAATCGGTGTGTCAGTGCCTCAGGCTTAGGGGTCCAAGGCCCAGTAAAACACCTGCAGTTAGTGGATTCAGAGACAAAGATGGAAGCGTCAGAGGATCAAGTGAACTGAGCAGTGAAAGAAGTGAAGAAAAGTAAGACACAACAAGAAGTAAAAGAAAGGAATGCAACTAAGGAATATTGTGTTTGTAATATTAATATTATTAGTAATATTAATATTTTGATTTGATTTGATTTGATTTGAGACATGCTTTATCCAGGTAAACATCATGCTATTTATTTAGTTATGTTATAAATTGTAGCTTTTGGAAAGAAATTGTGTATGCCCTAAAATTGAACTTTTCTTTATGTGAAAATAATACCCATCTTGCTTCTGAATGTAAATTCATAGTGTCAAAGTGACATGTTAGTTTTAGGACCCTGAACAGATATATATCAGTGGACAAAGGAAAACATGTTAAGGGTAAGAAATAATGAATGATTGGAAGTGTGGAAATAAGATGAGTTTGTATTTTTGTGTAAAATTTTATAGAAATCCGGCAGCAAATAAGAAGCCAGAATAAAAAACAACAACATTGAAGCAATACAGTAAAAGATACATTCAGGAGAGAAATGCGAAGATGAGGGCCTGCTGAATGGGGATTTCACAAAAAAAATCTAGTGGACAACCAGGGAAATGCATCTTCAATGGAAACTAATTAATTTAGTGATTTATTTTTGGCCTTTCTGTTGACTTTACTCCACATGAAGTTATTGTATAATATGTGCAGGAAAAAAGAAGAATAATTTCTTTCTCTAAGATTATTAAATTGAGCATCACATTTAATTTAGGTAGTGCCCATTTCCAGCACTTACTGCTGAGAAGGCATTTTTGTTATTTGTGAAATGGTGTAAAGGATCTCATTTTCCTACTGGATCTCCTTCCACTATTTCCAACAGAAACCTTCTTTGGCCTTGAACTCAGGGATGGCTCTTATTACGTACAATCTAATAGATCTTATTGATCTTCCACCTGGTCTCAACAGCTTATCAAGGTACTACTAAAATAAAGAAAAACACTAATATTACATGTTTCAGGAAGAAAAAAGACCTCCTCAATTTCTGAACTTCAACAACGTAGAAAAATAACATTTTAATTAAAATAAGATTGCAGCTCAATAGATGCCCCAGCAGAATTAAATCCACATATGACTGCTTCATATGTACAAATTAATATTAACACATTTTCCACATTTTACTACTTTTAAAGCTTAGGTTTAGTATTCCTTCAGTGAATCCCCCACAGGATTTCCTAGTTTGGAAGTTAAATATCAAAATATCTTGACTTTTATTATTTCTCTACTCAGCTTTTTCGCATTGTTTTATTCCCTCTGGTATCACTTTGCAAAGTGTTTCATCTTTCTCCTTAAATGTACTTTGTCTGCCCTTTCCACATCCAATGCATATTTTTTGTCTTGTTTCTTCTTAGTTTTAAAACTTTATTCCCCTCTTTTTCTACCACCTTCTTGAACTGAGCAGTGTCACAGTTGGTATATTTGGTAATTTCTGGCATATTTCTTATTGCCTGAAATTACCAAATCTACACCATTATCATGCATTCATATTGTCAGGATATATTGCAGTTCTAATATGGCTGTCCAACTGCTATGGAATGGATGCAAAGAAAGTTGGAACACACTTTCTTTAATCGTATCGGCTGGTCTTTCTCAATATTATTGATCACTTTTTTCATGTGTCTACTCACAAATAAACTTATTCTGTAAATGCACTGTCAAAAAATAAATAATTAGACAGACACCAGTAGAGCAATTTGCCATTGCAGCTGCAGTATAATGTGCAGAGTATTGTGTGATATTTTTACTTTTGAAACACCACTGAAAAGCTAATCAGGTCTTACTAATTCAGTTCAAAAAGTGAAACTAGAGCATTACATTAATTCATGTAATCTGTCACTTTAGGTCAAAAGTGATTAAATTAAATTTGTTCATTATTTCCAGTGTTTACTTCTGGTAATTTTTATGATTAAGTCTTGGGATCTTCTTAACCAGGTGTTGATACTTTTAGCATGGACATATGGCAAGTCCAGCTGCAACATGAATCCATAAAGCTGTCAGCGCAGGAAAGAATCAAGAACTCAAACGTTCTCCTATATTGCTGAACTGACTATAGACTTAATAAAAACAGTGGACCAACACCAGATGACTTGGCTTCTTAAATCATCTAATACTGTGGAAGCTTCACACTACACGTTGTACTCCTGGGACCTTGATTTCCAAATGAAATGCAAAATTTCCTTTCATCTGAAAAGAGAACTTTACACCACCTACCAACAATCCAGTCCTTTTTTCTCCTTTTGAATTGATTAAAAGTAATTTCTATTTTGATTTAGCTGAGCTGCACGTGTATTGTGGTAATATTGTATTTTGATAACATCATTAAAAGAGAGCATGGCCTCACACAACTTTCCCCTGATGGCTGACCATTACCTGATTATTTGACTTTATGTTTGAACTCTGATAGAAAATACAACAGCTGGCAGCAGGTGACACCTGTTTTTTCAAATGACTTTGTATTTGTTCCTGGTCAGTCATGCCAGATTAAATGACACTCTGCCTGACCCGCAGGAGGGAATGTTGTTGCTCCTGTTTATTTCCTTGCGATGTGACTGAACGTCTCTGCCACTTGATGGGTATACAATTGCATGAATGACAGTTTAATTGTGCCTTGAAAGCTCTTGAAGTCTCTTCTACACTGGTAACATTTCAGTTACAAGATTGATTCTGTGTTTCGCTTTGTCCCATAGGATTAAGGAATGGGTTGATCAAATGCAGAAAGAGCTCGTCACCTTGGCAGACACAGCCACAGCAGGGCAGAGCCTCACTCAGGTAAAATGTGTGAAAACCACATTCTTATAAAGGCAGTATTCTGTCAGTGACTAACATTAGCACAATGATACTAATCTCTGTTTTCAAATTCAATTATAACTTTTTTTATTTAATTCATTTTAAATTTGAAAATATGTTGTAATGGCAAACATAAAAACAATTCATATTACTGATTATTCTGTTTGCTGTTTTTTCACCTAGATTTTTTTGAAAAATCAGCATCTCTATACTGTAGAGCAAAATGACGCAGAAGAGCTGGTGGCCAGAGCGGCCAGGAACATAGAACAGCTGCTGCGGAAGAGGTCTGCTGCCTTGGAGGTAGGACGCACTGCAAGCAGGGGAACCAACTGTCAGTTTGCAAATTTATGTAGATGTTGATGCTGTGCAGGACAAACTTTTTCTCCACAAGGGCTGGAACGGAAAACATTTTTCAATTTGTTTCTTCTGTTTACCAAAACTGTCCATAGGTTTGAATATGTAATATGGTGACAGCAGTAATAATGATGCATTTAAGTGATATAAATTTGGTTGTTTATGCACTCATTTGCTAAGCTGAATTGACTGGTCTGTTTCAAATCAATGTAAAAGCTGAAATTTTTCACTCAGAAAGGCCAAATACAGATTTAATTTGCAAAACTACATTAACTTTCATAGTTTTCAAAGGGTCATCTAAACAATGTTTCTCTCTTACTGTGTTGCTTGTATCAAAATCCAAATTAGTTCATGCTTGTATTTGAGATATACACTCAGTGCAGACTTGAACTTAAAAAAAAACAAAAAAAACACATTTTGTCCTGTTCATCAAAATACCTTAATATTTAAATCATTCCGCTTTGTCCATACCTGCTGCAGAGCCATTTGAACTATTTATTGTTAGAACTTTAAAACATCTTTTAATTTCTAATGAGGCAAACATTACACTATAACAATATTTAAACTAATTCATAAACAGATCATAACATGCTCATGTGTTAAATTAGGCCAAGGAGAAAGCGGTACATCATTAAATTAAGAAGCTATGGCAAGCTAATGTTGTAGGTCGAATAGTATGCATCCACTTACAGAGGGTTTAGCTCAGTAATAACAGACAAGACTTCTGGTACCTTTAACCAGGTAATATAGCCTTAAAAAAGTATATCAGAAGATATTAAGGATAATGAAAAAACAAAGACAAGTACATATCCATCTGACCAATAATCAGACCACACATATACTAAACAGTCACTAAATCTTAAAATGTTCTGTCAAACACACAAAACACTCTGTGTTTAGGATATTATTTTTCATAATATCCTAAGACTAGAATATTATGGCCAGTTGACAGGATGACAGTATAGATATAAGCTGTATAAGCAACAAGAAACAGAACAATGTTCCAAGACCGGCTCCTGGAAGAAGAGATTTTAAAGCTGCAGTGCTTCATACTACTTGCTATAGGCTAGTTTTTCACCCTAGTGTATTTTCAATACAGTAGAATGTAGCTGAAAAATATGTTAAGTATTTAGAGCATGATCAGTCACACAGTGACTGTTCTAAATAATTATTGAGTGAGAATAAAAGTTGTTTTAAGAAATGCTGCCGAATACAAAGAAAAAAATAAATCACAACTGACACATTATTATAACTTGGATAGAACCTGAACACTGACACATTTAACACAAAACGGTGCGAGCAGAACAGCAGCCTAGATGTTAAAGAATCTGACAGGCAACTTAGAGCAACATAAATTGTACATGTTTCAAATTCTAATTTCAAACATCGGGTGAAAAACAGCAGTGCAAAGAGCAGAATAAAAGTACTTTTACACAGCTGAACAAATTACTCGCCCTGTAACAAAGGCACTAATAAAAGTTCATCATCTCTATGTCAGTTTATCAGACCACAATTCTTATCACCACCTTTTGATCCAGAGTTGTTTTGTTTTTCAAAGAAGCCATATTGAGACTGTTAATCCAAAATCTGTGTCATTGAAAACTGCTTTACTATTGCTGTGCTGTTTACATTTCTGGTGAAATATATGCATCTGTAATATTTCACTTAATCCTACTTGAATTTAAATGGATGACTTGTGAATATTTTGAGTTAAAAATTTGAAAGGAGCAGGTCAATAAAGAAAAGATTAAAACTATGAAACACCTTTCATATTTAAGTTTTAGTTGCATTCTAGAAAACATACAACTTTTCTGATTGTTTGCTTTATTTTATGTGGATAATTTTGTATAGTAATTGCCAGATATTTTTGTACGGATCTAACCAATAGCTTATATATGGACGTACAGACTGAAGGGCAGGTGAGACATATTAAATAGCAGAATTCAGAAACTGAGGTTCATCTTATTATTTTTCAGCAGTAGGGGATGTAATAATGAAAACCTTGGCCCTGGGGAGCTTCTTTTTTCCTCTCCGCCCCCTTTCTTTCCTCAGAAGTAGGTCAGCAATGCAAATCTTTATCATGAATTAAAACAATTTTAATGCACCCAGAGGGAGTTCACAAGACTGCATACTTTGGCATTATAAAGTCTCTTGGTAATTGATTAGAGATGGAACAAAAGTGTTTATGAAGGTTTGTGTACACATCTCCTGCCAAGACTGGCTTTCTGGTAAGAACTCTGGTGATTATAATATTTTTTCACAGAACTGGTGACAAAACATTCATAAGATAAAGAGAGCATATGTTTGCATAAGTGCCGGAAAATAATAGTTGTAAGAATGAAGTTGTTGTGGGTTTTAGGTAGGAAGAGAAAATGGGAATTCATGGTTAGTTGGGCATTCATTTGTCTGATTACTAACATTAAGTGTAACCCTCATACATTGACCACAGGACATTGTTAATGTACAAGCTTTTTGTTTCATCCTTTCTTGCAAGTAACCTTGAGTCAAGTATTGTATTCTCTATCCAGAATCATGTGGATGGGAAGATAAATGATGAACAAGTCTAGGGTAATGTGGGCATGTAATCAAGAGAGATCTACAGAGAGACAGTTACGGTTCCACAGGATGGTTAAAAAAGAACGTGAAATAAAGGAGGTTTTCAGTTTCTTTTATGCAAAAGTTTCCTCGTTGGTCGTTGTGACGAAAATCATAAATACCAGCCAACTTTAAAATCACTTTAAGATTTAAGTGATTTTTTTTCATAGGATTTTGGTTTTATTGAAAAGTAATTTTTGCTGACTGATCTCTGTGTAGCGGTTTAGACTCTAAAGTTTATCTTCTAAGCACAAGAAGAGAATTTATATTAGAGCTGAGACTTCCTTTAGTGTTCAGAAGATTTAAAACAAGGTCAGGGAGGACTAGCAATGTCAAAAAAATTTCAGGTTGCCTAAGGCGCTCAAACAATTTCCTCTTGGCTTTGAAGTGTTTTCAAACTTTCTTTCTCCTTTTTTTGTTCTTATCTCTTCTAAAATCCTTCTGTCTTTGGCTGATCCCAGTATATGCAGAGTGAAGAACTTTTAGAGGCCACAGTTTATGTAGCACAGGTGTGTAACAACAAGTGTTTGGCATGACCTGTCTACTCATGCTTCCATAAATAAGCATGTGGCAGAATGTAACATGCATTATTAATGCCTACTTGGCTACTCAATGTTGAGGGAGGTTGCTTTATCAAATGTTTCTCAATGAAAACTGTGACTTCAGCTATGCAGACAACATTCAAATTGCAAATTTTCTTTGATTTTGATATTTTTGTTTATATGCTAAAAATGTTACTTCCAAATTAGATGAGGTGTAATGCAGAACACAACAAAGATGTTCATTACAATGACTTTATCCTAGCCTGCTCATTGTTGTCTTGTGCAATTCCGCTTGAAGTAAATCTCACTTTCATCACAGTTTGGACGTTCTCCCCTTCACTTGAATTCTCACCGGTAGATTTTCTACCAGGCCATAAATTACTATCAACGAACTGGACCTCGTTCGGCTCAGCACTTCTCTCTTTGCAATGGAGGATAGTTGTTTAAAGCACAGGCAATTTTGCGTAAGCTTCAAAGCGTCAAACTGGCACATGACATATGTTGCAGTTGGGTGCAATTTAAAACATAACAGTCCATGACTCCATGAAGCAATAGTTTCTCTATAGCTGAGAGCTCAGACCCTCTGGGAAGCAAATAGTGTAGGACATTGGTCTGGTTTCTACCAGGCTAACTTTATCCCCACAAAATGCATTGAGTCTGTTTGCCCCTTTCTTATGTGATGAATTGATTTCTTCATGACACATGCAATAAAAAGCTATATGTCAGGTTTTTTCCCCTAAAAAGTAAATGCTTAAATCAATGCTTTTGTTGTTTTCGTTGCAGAACTGCTGCCTGCATCTTAGCTGAAGTAAAGAATTTTAGCAAAAACAAATGCAGTGAAAGACTTACTTTTAGCAAGTGCTATGTTTTTATACTTAATCACTTTTGCATGTTAGGATTTTCCCTTTTTCTTCAGCCCACCATGGTCCATATTGCTATGGATGACTGCATGGGCAAAAGCTGTTGACATATTCTGTCACAGATCAGCTGCGTTCACAGATTTTTACCTATGATTACATCCTTCTAAACAGGAATTTTGTCATTTGTGTAGTAAAAGTGATTTTTTTATCTTTTGGCCAAATAAATAATCTTGGTGTTCAGTTGTATATCCTCTCCCCGTCACTGTTCCCGGCTCTGCTCACTCACACTCATCCCCTTGCTCAGTGGGGATGAGTGGGTGATTTCTGTAAGGCATGACTACATACAATAATCAAAACACTGACTGATTAGAGTGAGTCAGGAATATCTATCCATAAAGGCTATAAGACAACTATTAAAAGGCTTCTTCTTTTAATCATTAAGCTGGTGTGGAAATGCTATGAGCAACGAATACTTAAATGGTCGGTCTTAAATGTTAAACTTTTCATAAATAGGGTTAAGTTTATATGGTGCTGTCTACCCAGAGAAGTTTTTGATATTGTATTCCAATGTTGCTAATAGTAGTTTAAAGAATTTAACCACATTCGAGTAGATTTGTAACATACTTTTTAACAGATGTAGTACACATACGTTTTTCTTTATTATAATTGCATGATGAAAAAAACTGATCTAACTCATATGTAATATACTGAAAGTTCAGAACATTTCCATAAGGTTTAAGTGTCATCTATACAGAGCAGTTTTTTTTTTTTGAGTCAGCTTATTGCCCCCATTCTGTATGAGCAGAGGTAGTAGGAAACTGACACCTTTTTAGTGAAAAGAAAAAGCCCAATCAAAATGTTTTTGTTGTTCAAGTAAAGTGGTGTTACATTTCCCTCTTATAATGTCAAGTTAGATCTACTTTGCCATTTGTTTGGTTCCATCTTCTGCATACATTAAAGTCAGTATCTGGTTCACTCATCTTCTTTTTAGCAGGTTGCAAAGTTTAAAGGTGAAAACCTGCTTTGAAGGTCAACGTGGGGTGAATCCAGAAGGAAACGGCTGTTACAATTCATCTCTAAAGTTTCCAGCCTCTCCTCAGTATCTAGTCAGCCTTATATTTACTTATTTTTCTAGCATCAAAACTCTAAGGCAGGGGTCGCCAACTCCAGTCCTCGAGGGCTACCATCCAGCAACTTTTAGATGTGTCTCTGCTCAAACACACCTGGATCAAATAAACTGCTCGTTTCCTGCCTATTGCAGAGAGGAATGAATGCTGGTGAGGAAATTCAGACATTTTGGAGCAGAAGTGAATCTAAAAGTTGCAGGATGGCAGCCTTTGAGGACTGAAGTTGGTGACCCCTGCTCTAAGGCTTATTTGCTGCTTATTTACATCCCTTGTAACTAGAGTTATGTAGTAATGAGTTATATCTACTCATTCACATTTACTTCAATAACTTTCTGAAAAAGAAAAGTACTTTTAATGGTAGTTCTATTGCACCATACCTTCTACTTTTACTTGGATAATATTATTTTGAAGTAATGCTCTTGAGCACAAAATGTAGCTACTCTTACTTTTCACTGAGTGCAAACAAGCACATTTCAACCAGACATTGACAGACAGACACCCACACAATTTATGATAAAGTGAGACTTCTTATATATACACAAGCTGGCCTGTTCAAATGTTGTTTACTGTCCTGAGCATGGTGTGTCATTTGGAGGGCAAGAGAATATTCAGTATACAGAATATCTAGCATAAGTTTGCACTGTTCAAACATAAATTTTTAAAAATACTAGAATTTTCACTACATTTTATGTTTCTATTTGTTTGATAACATCATCTGTAAAAAAGCAGTCCATAGATCACAAGAAATTACTCGTTACATCAGTACTGAGTAGCTGTTTGTTTTACATACTTTTGTTTTAATCTTAGTTGAGTAGATGGTTTGACATATTTTTTTCTTGCTTACTAAAGTGGTATTATTATGTAAAGTTGATTTTTTTTTTCATCTTTACATCATGTTACACAGTTATTCCCTCATCAAAAACATACCATACATGATTATTTCATGTATGGTATAATCTTCCCTGGTAGCCATTCTGGGTGCTGAAATGCATGGTATCACCGCGCTTGTTTGTTGTCTAGGCTTTATCACACATGAATATAACAAATGTCATTAAGTGGGATTTTAAAGTTAAAGAAAATATTACCATGGCTGCTTAGATTGGAAAGCTATTTGTAAATTAAAATCCAAAGGAAGCTTTATCAGCTGTTATTAGAAATTTTGTGCCAGCATCATGAGGATACAATAATTATAACACAAGTAACAAATGGAAACATATTAGCATAGGCACAGGCTGATCATTCAATCACCCTGAGGCAGCTGTATTAAAAATAGCTTACTATTTTAAATCATCTAATTAAGCCTGGTGATTAAGTATTTTAATTATAGTTTGGTGAGATGGTGATAAAGCTCTTGCATGAAAAATGTGCCTACTTCTTACATTGTGCCTAATTTGTTACACATAATAATTTTTTTATCAAATATAGATTGGAATTTTATTTAACTTATAAGGTACAAATTAAAAAGAAAAAATAGTATCACACTAGCATAAGTGTATTTATGTTTTGAATGAAGGATTTAGCTACATGGAATTCTGTCTCGCATCCTATTTGATGTAATTGTGTTTAAAAATGTGGCCATATTAAGAACATTCCATAATGCATTGATTGTATGAAATGGAGGATCACCAGCTCTATCTACCATCTTTTTTTTGCTCAGAGTTACAAGCAAGCTACTGGTTATTTTACTATCATTAATTAAAGACATCAAAAATGCATCATAAAAGTTAAACAAATTGCTGATAACTGCTGTGCTGCTTCTAGGTCTCTACTGAATTGGCTTATTAGATGTCAATGCAAGTTCATTTGTACAGCACATTTCAGCAACAAGGCAGTTCAAAGTGTTTTGCATGACAAAAACATGGCACAGCAAACAAACAATAAAGACATTAAATTACAGTGACAAAATGAAGAGAAGTAACTTAAAGTTTCAATTTATACTAGAATAGATCTATGTCCACTTATAATTATTATTCAGTGGTTTTTAGCCGTGATTTAAGGAAACTGGGTGTTTCAGGATACACTTTAACCAGTAATAGTTGGGGTTACATTTCTTTGCTTCTCTTACGATAGAAGTTAGAAGTTATCTCTGAGTATGAGGTAATTACTGCAGCCCAACTAGGTGTTATTGCTGACAAGCCCATCTATTTATGACTGCAGTCTACATGTCCTCTGATGGTGATCATGATATAAGAGGTCTATGTCTTTTAGATTCTATAAACCAACACAGATTTTTTTTTTCCCAATGCAATTTTGTGTAAAGAATTATTTTAGGTAATTTTGGTGTCTGCAGTGATACTATGTTAAAGATTCCCAGTCTAATGATAAGTCATTCAGATATCTACCTCCATTCATCAGGCAGGATACACCCTGGACAGGTCGCCAGTCTGTCACAGGGACAGACAGGACAACACAGAGACAGACAGGACAAATAACCATGCACACACACACACTCAATCAATCCAAGAGACCTAGAATTTAGAGACCTAGCAGTCATGTTTTTGGACTGTGGGAGGAAGCCGGAGTACCCGGAGAGAACCCATGCATGCACAGGGCTGGAATCGAACCCAGGACCTTCTTGCTGCAAGGTCCTGGTAACAGTGCTACCAACTGCGCCACTGTGCAGCCTGTTGTCTATCCATATGATTCAATTTGTATTTGAGACTTTAGTTCCATCATATTTTATTATGCTTCCCATTGACATCAGTGTGTGAATGCGTGTGTAGGGGTGAATGACTGAATGTAGTGTGAAGCACTTTTGGGTGCTTTGGACTTGATTAAACACCATAGGTCATCCATGCTTATGTTTAAATTTGTATTTGAGACTTTAGTTCCATCATGTTTTATTAAAATGTTCCCCATTGACAGTCTTATATTATTCTGTACAAGATGTGACATTGGGATAATTTTGTGTGTGGGTGTGCATGTGTATGTGAATCACAAATGTCTGTATGTGTAGGGGTGCGGGTGTGTGTGTGTCTGCAGATGAAACACACTAATGAGCAGAGGCTATGATATGATCAGAGATATGCCAGTCTCAAGAGCAGATGTTGCCCAACCTCCCATCTCTGCTCTGTGCTGATCATATTAAGCAGACAAGAGGTTTCTGCATATGTCTCTATCTTTCCGTTTCCATTCTTGCTTTTGTGTGATGAGAAAAAGAGAGAGAGAGAGAGAAATAGAGAGAGCAGTGGGAAGCAGTAGAGATGAAGGATCTTCTTAGACTTATGGGAGGCCAGGAAAAAGTGTGTACAATGCAAAAAAATTAAATCCAACTGGGATGGGATATCTTCAAATAAAGCCAAAACATGACTGTTTTCGTTCTACAACCAAGTAGGCTTTATTTGTAATGCATTTCCTGATTGGTAAATATCAGATTTTTATAGGTACAGTGCAGCAAAGAGCAAGAGGGAGGAAGTGAGCAACGCATACAAGCATGATTGTGCTAACATGTTTCTCCTTACTCTTATTGGTTGTTTTTGACTGGGAAGTTTTGACAGAGAGATATTACGTTGCAATATCTCTCTGCAGATGGCATAATCTCTTTTCACATATTATCTATCACATATTGTTGGGACATAGCGATAGTTTTAACAAATATTAAAACGTATATTTCTTTATAAAAGTTTGCCACTGCAGCTTTAGAAAAAGTTGCGATGTAGCAGTGGCTCATATTATGTTTTCCTGTTCCATCGTTTGACTTTTGATTGTGCTTTTATTTTTGTTACACGTACTGCTTTTCAAATAGTTTGCTGGGTTTGTATGGATATATTCTGCTCTAACAATTACTGTTGTAAAATGTTGCCTGCTTACCTCCCCACCCCCAAGACAATTCAAAGTGCAGGCATCACAGATGTTTAGGCAGCAGCAAAACACAATTGCATATTTCAGTAAAATATACAAATATGTAATATAAAGCATATTATAAACCCACTTTAGCCAGCTGTTTGGTGGTATGGACCAAGCAGTGATAGTAAAAGAAATAGTTGTGTCTTTAGGTGGCATAATCCCCAGCATATCACTGAATAAGAATGTTGGTTCCCTGGGTATAAAACTGCTATGTAGGACTTTCCATCTATATTATCATGTGGAAGAGCTTCCTTGTGTATTTTTTCCCACATTTAGTGTTTGCTTGAAAGGCTTTATGTAACCTCATTCACTTTGTTGTTTGTGTGTCAGTTAAATGCACTAACTAAAAGAAAAAAAAAAAACAGCTAATGGATTTTGCCTAGGATCCATCAGCTTTTAAATTGTTGGCAACATTGCATAAAGGCAAAATGACCAAATTATTTCTTTGGTCATTTTGTGTTCCACATGTTTCCGTCAGTGAGTTGTTACAAAATTACACTTTGCTTTTCCATTAATTTGTTGTTTTCTGCTAGATCTGGTTATTCATATTTAGTTCTGAACATTTTTTTTTTTATTTGATAAGGTGTTATACTTCCTATGAGACGTGAAAGCAACTCATGCATGCATCCATTGCATACATACTCTTAAGAGTAAAAAGACTGTGAGTTTGATGTAAAATAGCAGTAGATCATTCCCATCAGATAGTCTGGTGCCCTTAGAGAGAATGTGCAGCAGCAGGGTGTTCCCCTGGGTTCCAACAGCTGCAGAAAGCTCAACTCCTCCTCTGTGGCTTAACCTCTTTCTCTTTAAATGATGTCACCCACCTCTCTTTGAATCAATGCTCTCTTTACATATTTCCTATTGCTCTGCTCCTAGAATAAAATATAGATAAAATGTGTATGACTGGTTTTAATACATCATTCTCAGGCAAGATTTAAAATCTTTGCTCACTTTTCTGTTTTGGAGGATGAGTTTTCAGCAGTTGTTTTCATAAGCCATAACCAATGCTAACATAACTCTTTATTGATATCTGTGATTAAGACTTTGTGGGGAAGTTTTCACTCTTTCTTTTTTTTCCTTCTTTTTTAAATTTTCCACACACTGAATCCTGAAGGATTCAGGAATAATGAGATTCTGGATTGGACAATCTGGAATCAGGAACGGAAAGATATGAGTGTGGGTGTAATGATCTTTTAGACCTTTGTGAGTATCGCTTTGTTGTCTAGGAGTGGGGCGGGCTGCTTCGAATTGGCCATTGATTTTAGGCATGTGGAGCCTTGGCACACACACAAACACACGCATGCACACCCACACACACACACAAACACAGGGAGCCTGAGATGCTTGGTGAGGTTTAGCAGAGCTTGTCTCATCTTCCCTGTCTATCCTTTAAGCTGTGAACTGCTTTCTCACTAAATGCATGGTGGGCTGCTGTGCTGCCCTGGCAGCATGACAATAAGACTTGCAAGAGTCTTGCAGCAATATCTCTCTGTGGGGTTTTCACCTCTCCAATACTTCTACTCAGGCAAACTTTGGTTTCTGCATTCTGTGGTTATAGCCTAATGGTCTCACAATACATAACCGTGGACAGTGCAATGAGGCTATCGACTACACACTGTTCTTAGTTCATGCATGGTTTGCATACCTTTTATGTTCAGCCTTAGTGAAAATTTGTCTCAGCAATGTTTTCTGTGGATGTTATTCAAGATTATTCTTACGTTGATTCCATTATTATTTCAAATTTATTCCTCCTTATGATACTTGTTTTCACACTTTGCCTTTAAACATCTCTGTCTCTCTACTGCCACAATCCAAATGGCCAGTGTCCATGTACAATTCCAGCTTTATATTTTGAAAGAGTTGACTCGTTATTGCGTAGATCTTCACAAAAATTGAAAGAGAATTTAATGAGCAATTAGATCAAACATGCTACAGAAGCTGTTATGCACTCCCATTAAGTAAAACACCAGAGTGCTGAATTTATTTTCAGCTGATGTCTAATCAATTGGTCCAAGCAGCAACTAGCAGTTGCTCTGTAATGAGGTAAAGGTTTATCCTAGTTTAGAGAGATTGATTTGGGTGTTTTTACCAGTCTGGACACTGAGAGCTTTTGAGATTCTGCTCTCCATTTTTACATGTTTACATGTTTAGAGTTGTTGATACAGGAATAGAGAAAAATGGAGGGAAATTTAGTTTGGTTTTTTTTTCCCTATACCTAATCTCCCTCTCCCTCATATACCCCGGAGGGGAAAGGAGCCTCGTCAAGGCTCTGTCATGAATTTTTAACAAGGCAGTCAGCCTGCCTTCTTGAGGAGTGTATATATTCTTGCAGATTTGCATGTTCATTTTCATACACTGTCACTGAGGGAAAAGGGGAATTTTATAAACATTATCTCCTAATGCTATCTGTTATTGTCATACAAAGCCTGCCAATATGATGTATGAAGTGCTATAGACAACTTTTTTATTTATGCTCAACTAAACAGCAGCATGTCAATCTTTCTGACCACACTGGCATTTTTAATGAATTACCTACTATATATCACACACACAGGACTTCCTTTGATTTCTTAACATAATATTTTGCTCAAGTCCTTAAAGCATGTAATGCTACATATTACACACAGATATATCATCAACCACACAGTTGTTGAACCTCGAGGGTTATATGAAATTCTTCAAAACTTTTTATATAGCTCTTCTGTCAGATTTACACAACCAGATGAAACTACTAAAATGGTCTAAGCAGTATTACATCTGAAGGTATCAAGTATCAACTTCAAGTATTTAACAGACAACAGAAGATGGTTATTCGAAACTAAAGTACTGAAAACATAAAGTCATGCATAATAATTTCACCATCGCTACCTTGTGTCGACTCCAAATTGAGTATGTTTGTTTATAACTGGATTAGTCTGTATATTTAGCAGCTGATGGCTCTGGAACAAATCCCAGGACTGCAGGCCATAGAGATGACACTGTTGATCAGAAATGAAATCACTGCCAGAAGCAGATTCATGGTCATAGACACACATTGACAGGACTGTGAAAACCCTGTAGTTTTAGATCTTTTAAATGAGACTATATGCATTGCTTTGTCTCTGGAATTGTCTCCATCATGCTTTTAAAAGTGCTTTCTTTTGTGTAAGTGTCTAATATTAGGTTGTTGTTGTGAAACATCACTTGGGCAGTACCTAATTTGAAGCCCTTTCTCATTTCTGTCCCCTAGAAACTGGCCACAGCTGCAGAGGTATTCCAGCAGGAACATGCGTGGAAAGATGAGTTTGAGGTAAAAGGAAGAGAAAAATGCACTGATCAGTACACACATTATATACACACACACAGACATGCACATTATATACGAACACACAAGACAACAAGAAACAGATGGTCCTGGAAAAAGTCTGGATTTATATTTACTCCTTTGGTGGATGTTATCACTGCAGTTATCTGTCATAAAAAGAGATCACAGCCTCCATGCTAAATGGAGCCATAATCACATCTTTATTGCATAATTATGGTTTATTGCACGTTATACACCTTGTTGTGACACATCGTGGCCGCTACTTCAAATGACTGATAGAGACAGCTTTAACCATGGCTGTAAAATGTTGCTGTCATGATGGACAGTTTTTTAAATGCTAGTGTACAAATAAAATCACGTTGCTCTGTCACCAGAAAAACATACACGGGTAAACATATATAAAAAGAAAAACATTTAAGATGATTTATGCAGCTTTAATATGCAATGTCATCATTACCATAAAACATCTGTTTTCTGAGAAAAATCTGAAAAAAATCCGTTTAAAAATGGTTTGAAGGAAAATATAGTCTTTTTACTTTTCAATTTTAGTAGAAATCAGCCTTTTGACTATCTTTTTGAGGCATCTGGCATAGCTAGGCATAAAGTGTGTTGTATCCTCGTTTCTCAGTTTGAGTTGTTATTCCATTATTCAAATTATTTTATAATCTATAATATGGATGTAGGGCTGGGCGATATGAGAAAAATCTAATATCTGGATATTCCTTTGCTTTATCGCGATACACGATATATATCACGATTTAAATGAGCTTCAAACTAGACTCCTTGCAGCATGATGTCACCCACGCAAGTTCCCGCCCCCATTTCCCTACTAGACTTAAATGAAAGCTCATATAAAAAGGGATGCAGTGTTTTGCTATTGGCTGTCTACACTATGACTAGATAACAAGGTGAGAAATAAGTTTTAACTAAGAAATAAAAATAGCGAGAGAGAGGGAAGCAGTAAAGTTATGCTTGACTTTGACAAACTTAACATATAGATGTGTTGTGGAATAAGGTGTGTTTTGTTTCAGCTAAAACATAAAAAGGCGGGGGGGGAGGGACTAGTGATGCATTCATAGGGTGTCGGATAAACTATACTCGCAGTGAATTTGATGGCGAGTTGCGATATAGCCATTTTAACTATCGTGAATTGAAAATAATAAAGTATGCTCGATCCATCGTCCAGCCCTATATGGATGCAGTTTTTGTCAGATGACCATACAGATGTCTTTTGTTACATAACTGGTTAGTTTATAATTTTTTTTCAACACAAATCTACTAACCACATCCGCATGAGAAAACTCATGCTTACAGGGGCAGATTTTCAGATATTGTTTTTACAGTCCAGGTCATCATCCATGAATGACTCAAAAGACTTTTTAGTGTAAGAAAAGGTATGCATTTGCTTTGAAAATCAATGAAATGGCAGAACATTTTGTTCTTTCAAGATCTTAAGGTTGTCTGGTTCTAAAATATTATGATATTAGGGTTTTAATAATTTCCCAATTAGTAAATTAGCTTGTTGTGCAACTCTTTCAACAGCATTCAAAATGTCGCTTTTTTTTTTTTTTTACAGGATGATGAAATTGCCTACTACAATTCAAAGGACAACGTAAGTGTGCTTTTTTCCCTGTTACTTTTCTGTTTTCTTTGCACTCTCACTCTCGTGGTTTCTTAAAGTCCACAGTTACAACTAAGACATAGGACAAGAAGATAGGTGTGTTAGCCACTGCTCTTTTTAAAGCTAATTTTCCCTTCTGCCTCTAATATTCTTACTATTCACCACTTTGACATTTTTTTCCCCCATACTCTATATCATTCCATCAGCTTTTTATTGCAGTATCACCCTCCTCCTTCCCTACTTCTTGGGCTCTTCTTCCATGCAAGCCTCCTTTCAGTTATCTTTCCTCCCACCCTCGCTCAGGTGAAGAGGTCTCTGCCATGCTTCTCCTCTAATTGACAGATGAGATGTATGAGCTGGCTACGCTGTTGCTTTATTAGGAAGCAAGTGTTCGTCCCCCCCACTCCTCCCTCCTTGCTGACTCTCTTTTCCTCTCCCTCTCTCAACACCTCACCATCTCTTTCATATCTCATCAGTTTTTGCTTTTCACTACATATTGTACTTTCTCTAAAGCCCCCCTTTTTATGTAAATTGGGAGGTTGAAAATACACACAGATGGTGTCACTGCCTGGCGCTCCTCTTTTGGGGGAATGATCTATAAAAAAAGAGATAACACATCTTTTATCAGTCAATAATGCTTCATTTTTCATTCAACCACCTGGGAGATGAAATTAACTGTGGTAATGACATTATATCTGACAGAATTTGTTGGGGATGTACTGCCAGACAGTTGTCTGCTTCTTTGCTTAGAGATAAAGCTACAAAGACAAATGCTAACTACAAAGAGTGTTAAATTTACTGAAAGCTGTGATCAAAACTACTGCATCCATCTTGATTTTCATTTTCCCCACAGCTGGATGCAAATGAGACAGAGGGGAGAAAATACAGGATTCGACCAGACTTTAAAGAGGACCCTTCATTCAAACGGTTGACTGATCACAACCATACAGCTGTCCACATTCCCACTGACATCTATGATGGCTGTGAGTCTGCACACACACCCCCACACACACACCCACGCCCATGCACGCAGACACGCACACATGCACACAAACCCCACTGGTAACCATGGATACAGCTGACACACCAAACCATTATAAAATCTTGTCAACAGATTTTGCTCCCAGCAAACTTGCCCTCGGCTAAATAATGTTTTTAAAAGAAGTGAAACTGTATAATGAGGTCTTGTCGAGGTTTCTGCTCTGTTATATGTTGTTGGTGAAAAGAGGATCCTCTAATTCAAATGTCTTGATATTGCATTATTTATGCCCATTTTCATAAAAAGGAATTATAAAATTATTTTAAAAATGTCTTTAAACTGAAACCATTAATATTGTTCACAAATAAGAACATTTATTTAAATGTAAATTTTATTTTATTTTGTGATATGAACTACTTATTAAATTTGGCTAATGCAAAATAAAAAAAAAAAGATGTTCAGTTTGTTGTGTAGTTTAAAGAATTAAAAAGTAAGTACATAGAATAATCAAAAACACAGTAATTAAGCGACAGTTCTTAATATTCTAATCAACCACTGTAGAAAAAGTAATTGTTTAGGCATTAATTTAAAAGGATCGATGATGTTCGTTCTTTTTGCGGACTTAAACTGTTTCACTATCAAAAGTACTTTGACCTTATAAAAGACACAAAGTTTCCATTGGAGAGTACAGTCCTTGTTATTCAGAAAGGAGGGGACCACTGTGGAGTAGAATCAATGCAAGACATTTATTCAAGAGCTTTGTGTCAGCCTCCTAAATAGAAGTGTATTTCCATAACCCAAATATAATCCTAAAAAAACATTTTTGCTGTTTTCTCTATCAACGCACCTCTGACCTTATCACACAGTGTCAATCATGAAGGTAATACTATGTCTAACTGTTGTAATATAATATTTCAATAGTTTAACTGTGAGAGACCAAACCCTAAACCTCAGCTCTTACTTTTATCTTTAACACATCATCCCTCTTGGAAACTTGCCCATTTTTCTGCTGTATTGTTCCTCTTAATGGCTCAACAATCAATGAATATGAGCAGAGGTCCCGTTGAAATGATCAACTTGGGTAACACAAATTGAAGTCATTACAGTCATCAATTTCATGTGAACTTGAATGCCCACAAAATTTAACTGTGAACATACTCCAGATAACAAGCAACATTTTATCAATCTGAAAATCATGAAAAAAGAAAGAAAGAAAAAAAAGAATTTAAATATTTGTTTTAGTATATTTTCACATTTGTTTGTACAATGTAATGAAATGAACTAAAACTGTCAGATTTGACTCCGACTTCGCTGCTAAAGTGCCAATTTTTGAAGCACAGAGGTCCAAGATTCGGAAACATTAAATGTAGACTTAATGATAACATTACTGACTTAAGTAGTTGTGCAGGGTTAGTTTGTACAATGCTTCTGTCTTGCATTCTGCCTTGCCTCACTGCAGATGTTCTTGTAATCTCACTTATAATTGTACATACTTGAATAACCAAAGAATAAAATAGACTGTACATTTTAGCATAAACTGTTACAAAGCAGTTGTGGGCTGCATGTAGTAAAAGTCTAGGGCTGAAACGATTCCTCGATTGATTCGAGTACCTCTATTATTAAAATTCCTCGAGGAAAATTTACCTGCCTCGAAGCTTCGTTGATTTATGTTTTATTATTTAGCGCACTGTGTTCCGGCAGGAACATTACTTGAGTTGCACAGAGCTCTCACTTCCGCCTCTGAGTTGTTGACGAAAGCTACGTTTTAGCGGCATAACGTCCCATCTTTAAGTTCGGCCAGGGGGGATTTTATTGATTTATGATAATGTCCGGGTTTTCATCGTTTTGGGGGACCAATAAGCATCTTTAAAATGACCGGCGCGATGCCTGGAGTTACGGCAACTGA
>CAEGAE010041170.1:0-18256 GCA_903067095.1 Girardinus metallicus
CCTGATGATCGGGCTGCCGGTTCCAGCCGGTCCACATTGTGAGCAGAACTAGAGGGGCCCAGAACCACATGTGGCTCTGGGCCCCAGGGAGGCCTGGGCCGGCCCTGAAGAAGACTATGCTTTGGGAGCAAAACAACTGTTCTGCGATGTTAGCTTTGTGGCTAGCATGCTAGTTGCCCCGCTAGCTTAACAGCTAAGTTGTTAGCTAGCAGTGGCATTACTAGACAATGATATTATTCAAAGATGAAATATATAAATAAATGTGTATATATAAATGTCTGTTCTGTTCTAGGTTACAGTGACTTGTGTTAAATACAGCGAACGATTCAGCTGAAGGAGATTATGAAATATTCATTGTTTTAGTGCAGATTTCTTCCCTCTGGCTGAGAGGAATTCATCTACGTGTTTTTACTTTAAACCTAAAAATGAGAGCGGCTGCTGTAACGGTTTCAGTGTTAATTATTTTCTCAAGTATAATTAGATACCGATCAGTGATGCTGGGCTGAACTGCAGCCGTTTTCAGTGAGCAGCTGGTTTTTCTACCTCAGTTTATATCCGTGGCAACACCAGAATATATTGGAATAATAAAAGGACATGGAACATTTTGACAGCATAAATGTTAATCATTTAAAGCTAGAGGGATATGGAGGACAGATACTGCCAAAATTGACTTTTTATATATATATCTATATATACATATACTTTTCCACTTTACCTCTTCTAAAGAGTAAAAAGGAAAATAAAAAGTAAATCTGTAAATTAACAAAGGAGAAAATGTATGATTAAAAAGGTCAGTGTAAATAAAAATACTTATTAATTGAAAACATAATATGAAAAAATAAACAGAAAAAAATATAGTAAATACAAAATATGAAAAAAAGACAAAAAGGAAACAAATTAAATCTATCAGATTGGAAATAAAATGGAAAATTAAATAACCGTGACACGGTTAAAATAACACTTTAAAATTATAATAATTCATATCCTACTGAATAATCAAATGAGGATCCAGTATTTGCCACATTCTTTCCTTTGTCAAGCCATTCATTTATTTCTGCATTTACTGCCAGTTTTGCCAGGATCAGTCCTCCATAGAGTTAGCGATAGCACTGAGCTAAACGTTCACACGCTGTCCTGGTTGTGAATAATAACTGGCAGTTTGTGTGGGAACAGAGGAGATCCTGGAGAGCCACGTGGCCCACTGGTGGTCTCCGGACGGCGAGCGGCTGGCCTTCCTGGTGCTCAACGACTCTCTGGTCCCCAACATGGTTCTGCCACGCTTCACCGGCGCCACATACCCCAAACAGAAGCAGTACCCCTACCCCAAGGTACGGCTTCCACACACACGGCCGTAAACCTGCTTCAGTTCTGCAGTTCTTAAAATCTGATTTCAAACAAACAGAACATCACCAGATGTTAAACTAAGGAACAAAAACTCACCACGTTACGCCGAGTCAGCATTATTTTAAGAAAAAACTGTCAGTAACGACCTGCTGCTGCCCGTCAACCTGGGAGGGGTCAGAGGTCATCTGGGCTTAAAGACGCAGATGGAAGGTGGTGAACTTCTGTTCTATATAGCTTTTTATAGAACTTGATATCAGCTAAAGATGTTTTTCATTGGTGATTCTTCTTCTGTTTCCTGGAGGAGGTTTGTCGTGTTGGGGCCGGTTGTCCCTGGAGGGACTTTGAAATGAACAAGAAGGAAATCAGGGATGAAATTCATCGTCCGACTGAATGTTGCTGATCTGGACGTTTTTATGTCGTCAGCTTCCTGAAATTAACGCATAAATCATTTTACCTCTTTTTATTAACAAAACAAGCCTTTGGCCTAAAATGATGCCGTAAAAGGAGGGTGATGGTTGACTTGTGCTCCGTTATTTCATGGAGGTGACGATGTGTTCTCCGTCCGGAGCGGTTGGACTTCCTGTGTGTGATCAGCGGTGTTTCTGATTGGCTGTTCAGGCGGGCCAGCCCAACCCGGCCGTCAAGCTGTTCGTGGTCAACATCTACGGGCCGACCCACACGCTGGAGCTGATGCCTCCGGAGGCGCTCAGGCTGCGGTGAGCAGAGCTGCCGGAGCGCCGCTCCTGCCAGCCGTCGTCATGGCAACAGCGTCAGCAGGCTGAAACATAAACTGGATTAATGAGCGTTTTAGTGGCAGCGTCTGCATCTGGTCCACCTTCCTCCTCAGGTTGATGATGACTTCCTGTTCCTCTGCTGATCAGACTGACCTGCAGGCTGATGATGGTCCAACAGGGACAAATCATCAGCCGAGCCGCGCTGCAAACACACAAACACAAAATCCAGCAGAAAAACGCTGCAACCGCTCCACTAAACCTCCAGACCAGTAGGGGGAGCCAGTGGACCAGACCGGAAAGACAGGCGGTCCAGGAAACAGAAGAGCTACGTTATGCTCCAGGTCTTTTATAAAGCTACAGCGCAGACTCCAGGCTGCCCCTGCTGGTGTGGAGGACTTCCTTTTTGTGGAGCCACAGCTTGTTTTTACCATTAGTTGCATTTTTCTGTTGTGTGCTTTTAGTCTCAGTTCAGTTTATTTATATATCAACAATTCACAACAAAAGCATTTTAAAAAATAATCACTTCATTTCAGTCACTCAGTCATTCACCTGATGCTAGTTAGCGCAGTGAGCTAACTCCGATTGTCCTCAGAGCAGAGACTTTAACTAGGCCACTGAGCAGCAGCAGCAGACAGTAATGGTGTTGTTCTCCTAGGGAGCATTATGTGAGCATGGTGAAGTGGATCAGTAAGACCCGGACGGCGGTGCGCTGGCTGAACCGGGCCCAGAACGTCTCCATCCTGACGGTGTGTGACACCACCACCGGAGCCTGCGTCACGGTGCGTCCTCCCCTCACGCCGCAGACAAACCTCCAGAATCCGGCGGTATCTGATCAGAACCAGCGCTGACTGCTGCAGAGCTGATGAGTCTTGGCTTAACAATGTAGCACGCCCCAGTACTCTGACACCGCCAAATAAAATGTGCTGAAGCCTTCAGAGGGGCCCTGATCAGAACCAGAGTCCAGGTGTTCAGGTTTGTAGTTAGATGCTTTTGGACAAACTCTCTCTGTATCTGAAAAGTTGCTGGATGTAGCGATAAAGTTAGCAACAGAGCTACCTATCTGGGCCAGGCGGTTCTGGTTGGACCATCCGGTTCTGGTCCAAGAAAAAAATCTTTGACCGCACCGATAAAACAACCCAATAGGAGAGGCTTTTATTGTGAAGGGGCTAACCTTGTGCTCTTTGTGTTGCAGAGGCATGAGGAAAGCTCGGAGCTGTGGCTGTCTAAGCAGGTAAACCTTCCTCATCATTTAAAGAGCTGATTCGGTTTTCTAGTATTTCTGGGAATCATTCATATTTATAGTAGAAACTGAAGCGTGAAGTTATAACTTCCTCTGTAAGCCTCTGCGGAGGAAACGGGTCTGAAAACAGAAGCCTGCCCCTGGTGGTAGCAATGAAAATTACAACCTACGTTGTCCAAAAAGCTCACATTCAGAGAACCAACACTAGGGGGCACCGCCAGGTAGAAAGCTAGCTGCGCTAACCCCAAGCACTAGTCTCAAACATTAGTCAGCTAATGCTGAAATACAAGACTAAGAAAAAAATTAATTACATGCATAAAGTCATAATAATTACAAAAAACAGTCATACAAAAAAGTAATTTCAAGAAAACAGGCATAGCAGTACAAGATGGAAACTTATTTATTGAATAAATTCAGATGTAGCGAACGCTGCCATCCACTGGTGGGTCTGAGCACTACCAGAGGAACCAACCTGAAACATTTCAAACTCTGGCTGGGCAGGACTTTCTCTGCTGCATGCTAGCTAGCAACGTCTACTTCCTGTTTACTACAGCCATGCGTAGCACCAACGCTAGCCTGGCTAGCCTGGTTGGTTCACTCCGAACTAGGAGATGGAGACATTTTCACATTTTCCTCTTCTTTCTTTTTTGCAACATTTCAGAGGTTTGATCAGAATTCACCCTTTCAAAATAAGAGCATGAATATAAACGCCTAACTACAAATTATTAACCGTCAATAAACTTCAACAAAGACATCAGACTTTACAAAACAGTCAAGAAAATGAGCTCTTTAGAATCCACGTAAGCTAATGCGCTAAGCTAAAAGCCGGTTCTGACCCACAGCCGGTTCCGTCTCGTCTCTCCAGAACCAGCAGCCCGTGTTCTCCAGGGACGGGTCCCGGTTCTTTCTGACCGTCCCGGTGAAGCAGGGCGGACGGGGCGAGTTCCACCACATCGCCATGTTCACCACGCAGGTCAGGCTCCGCCCACACACGCACTGACACGCCCACAGCCTCTGGTTGCCATGGTAACCCCAACCGGCGCTGTGTCCGCTCCAGTTCCGGGCCGATCAGAACGAGGTCCGACACCTGACCTCTGGGAACTGGGAGGTGACCCGGATCCTGGGCTACGACGAGCCCAACCAGAACCTGTGAGTACTGCAAGGTTGGTTCTGAACCAGAACCGGTTAGAACCTCCCTGGTTCTGGAACAGGGTAAACCGGTTAAATGAGAACCGGACTGACTGCTTCCTGTCTCTTTACAGTTACTTCCTGAGTACCGAAGGGTCGCCACGGCAACGGCAACTCTACAGGTCGGCCTCTCTAAACATTTCCAGGAAGCGGTTCTGTTTGACCCGGGAACCGGTTTGGACCGGCTGATTGTTTTATTGTCATCACTCTGCTCAGCGTTAAAACGGTGGGTCTGTTTCCACGGCGATGTCTGACCTGTGACCTTCACAGAACCAACTGCCTCTACTTCAGCGCCGACCTCAGCCCGTCCAACCAGAACCTGCTGCTGCACTGCCAAGGTAGGTCCACCTCAGGAGCGGTTCGGGTCACGGTTCGACCCGGTCCATCACAGTTCCCCATCAGAACCGATCTGATCTGGACAGACGGTGCCTCCCTGGTCCAAAGTTCTCCCTCATGTTGTTAAGAACTGGGCCTGGTTCTGGTTCTGGTCAAACAGGCAGCTGCAGTGTAACTGTAATGTTAACCATTTAAAGTATTTTGTTTGTCCTCCTGTTAGCCAATCAGCAGCCAGCGTTTCTCAACATGCTGCTGCTTGTCCTCCTGTCAGCCAATCAGCAGCCAGCGTTTCTCAACATATCCTCCTGTCAGCCAATCAGCAGCCAGCGTTTCTCAACATATCCTCCTGTCAGCCAATCAGCAGCCAGCGTTTCTCAACATGCTGCTGTTTTCCTCCTGCAGGTCCTGAAGCTCCCACTGTGATCCTCCACAGCCTCAATAACTCCAGTAAGCTAACGCTCTGCTAGCTGCAGTCATTGTCTGTTATTTTTGTCATGTGGTTTCACTTTTCTTACTTTAACCGTCTAGCTAATATTGGCATGTGATTAATATGCACTGTCCCTTGAAGACAGAAGTAAATTCATGAATATACTTATTTTGTTTCCGTTCTCCACCAGACAAACCGTCGCTCTGCTCCAGATTACCGTCAATTTAATCTGTCGTACTCCTCCTCAGATTACTACATCCTGGAGAACAACTCGGTGCTGAAGGCGGTTCTGAAGTACAAACGGATCCAGAAGAAGGAGTACCAAACCGTCCGGGTCGAACCTTTCGGTGAGAATAGAGACTTTGCTACTGCGGGAAGCTAGCTGCAGGGAGCTAGCGGCAGGGAGCTAGCTGCAGGTGCTAGCTGCAGGGAGCTAGCTGCAGGTGCTAGCTGCAGGGAGCTAGCAGCAGGTGCTAGCTGCAGGGAGCTAGCAGCAGGTGCTAGCTGCAGGGAGCTAGCTGCAGGTGCTAGCTGCAGGGAGCTAGCTGCAGGTGCTAGCTGCAGGGAGCTAGCTGCAGGGAGCTAGCTGCAGGTGCTAGCTGCAGGGAGCTAGCTGCAGGTGCTAGCTGCAGGGAGCTAGCTGCAGGGAGCTAGCTGCAGGTGCTAGCTGCAGGGAGCTAGCTGCAGGTGCTAGCTGCAGGGAGCTAGCTGCAGGGAGCTAGAAGCAGGTGCTAGCTGCAGGGAGCTAGCAGCAGGTGCTAGCTGCAGGGAGCTAGTAGCAGGAAGGTAGCTGCAGCTTCTAGCTGCAGGGAGCTAGCAGCAGGTGCTAGCTGCAGGGAGCTAGCTGCAGGGAGCTAGCAGCAGGTGCTAGCTGCAGGGTGCTAGCTGCAGGGAGCTAGCAGCAGGTGCTATCTACAGGGAGCTAGCTGCAGGTGCTAGCTGCAGGGAGCTAGTTGCAGGTGCTAGCTGCAGGGTGCTAGCTGCAGGGAGCTAGCAGCAGGTGCTATCTACAGGGAGCTAGCTGCAGGTGCTAGCTGCAGGTGCTAGCTGCAGGGAGCTAGCTGCAGTCCTGTCTGATGCTCCTTTGTGTTCCCAGATCTCCCTCTGCAGATCTGTTTCCCTCCAGACTTCTCTCCGTTGCGTCAGTACGGCCTGCTGCTGGTCATGTGAGTACCGACCAATCAGGACGCAGCACCACTATTTTCTCTGGTGCTGAGTCATGAATTCATCTTATCAACAATTAAAGTACTTCACAGTTTAAAGGTTTAATTCTAGAGCTCTGGTTGACCAATCAGATGATTAGTTTGGTTGACCCTACGTTTGACCTTGACGTGCTGCGTGGTGTGTGCAGCGACAGCGCCCCTGGTGGCCAGGCGGTGAGCGAGCGCTTCTCCCTGGGCTGGGACTCGGTGCTGGTCAGCTCGGACGGCGTCATCGTGGCCCGGCTGGACGGCCGGGGCAGCGGCTTCCAGGGCCAGCGGATCCTGCATGAGGTGCACCAGAGGCTGGGCACGGTGGACGTCCAGGACCAGATCGCGGCGCTGGAGTGAGCGCTGCTGCTGCGCCGCCAAAACGCAGCCATCATTAACCTTGTTTAATGCCGTTTTTAAAACTTTTGTTAAAATTATCGGTACTTCTTCTTACATGTCACATTTTAACCATTTAAAAAGAGTTTATTAAAAAAATATTACTTCATATAATGACACTTAAATGAAGTAAAAGTAAAAGTTCAGTGTCCTGCAGCTTGTAGTGAAAAACAAATAAAGTTTGGACGTTCAGGACGTCGGCCATGTTTTCCTGCAGGTTCATGATGAGGTTCTCCTACATCGACCGCTCGCGGATCGCCGTGTTTGGACAGGTGAGCGGACAGGAAGCAGTAGATGCTGACATCACTTCCTCTCAGCCTGGACTCACCAGTTTGTCGTGTTCAGGGCTACGGCGGCTACCTGGCGTTGATGATGGTGAAGTCGACGGACAGCCTGGTGAAGTGCGCCGCCGCCATGTCGCCCGTCACTGACTGGAGGCTCTACGGTGAGTCAGCGGCTTTCCGTCGGCTTCCCCTCTAAAAATATGTTACTTTTTTTAACATGGTATGTTACAAAATATAAAAAACAAGATGAATTATTTTGAACCCAGAAAAATCATTTTTTTGTGTTTGGGAGTTTGCATCATTCATCTGTTAGCTTGGCACTAGCAGTGGTTTAGCGGTGTGTTAGCTGCTGCCGGCACTATGATAAACAAAAAGAAGAATAATAATAATAATAAACGCTGGAAATGAACTCGGGTCTCAGCTCAAGTTTTTCTGAAAACAGAAATGCAGGTTTCTGCTCCCGTTTCCTGTCCAGTTAGCAACCGCTAACCGTCTGGTTCCGTCCACAGCGTCTGCGTTCTCAGAGCGCTACCTGGGCCTGCCGGTTCGGGACGACAGCAGATACCAGGTGAGCTTCCTGACCTTTGACCTCAGCAGAGCTGCAGCTCTGAGGAAAACGTGGCCACCCTGATCTGGTGAAGTGTTCATGGCCTCTGTGTTTTACAGGACCTCTGAGTGTGTGAGTGTGTGTTTGACTGTAATATGTTGTGGGACCAAAGCCTGGGCCCCAAAGGGGAAACGCTGTTTTTGGGTCAGGGGTCAGATTTAGGACTAAGGTGTGAATTGAGTGTTGGTCAGGATGAGGGTTAGGCTGTAGAAACGACTTGAAGTCAATAGAAAGTCCCTAAAAACAGAGATGGCCACACAAACGTGTGTGTGAATCGGAGTGTTTCTGACCAGCCCGTCTGCCTGCAGGTGTCCAGCCTGCTGCAGAGCGTCCAGGCGCTCCGAGAGCAGACGCTGCTGCTGCTGCACGCCACGGCAGACGGTGAGTCCTGGGAGGGAAGGGGTTAATAAGTCATTACTGCTGATGCAGCCTGGACCTGCGGGGGACAGTGGTTCTGATGAGGCCGTCCAGGTTCTGATGAGGCCGTCCAGGTTCTGATGAGGCCGTCCAGGTTCTGATGAGGCCGTCCAGGTTCTGAGACCTGCTGACGTCCGTTTTTCCTTCTTTCCTTCCAGCAAACATTCACTTCCAGCATTCAGCTGAGCTGGTCAAGAACCTGGTGAAGGCCGGAGCCAACTACTCCATGCAGGTACCCCCACATGCTAACAGGCTGCTGCTAACAATGTAGAGCTAACAGCGTTGTCCTCGTCTCCTCAGATCTACCCTGATGAAGGTCACTTCCTGTCGGCGCCGAGCCGCCAGCACCTCTTCGCGGCGCTGAGCGGGTTCTACAGGGAGTGTCTGAAGGAGGAGCTGCTGCCGCTGCCCGATGACGACGAGGAAGAGGAGGAGTGAGAGCCGCCGGTTCTCCGCCCGGACTCAGCCGCCGGAGCTGCTCCGGCCTGAACGAGCGCTTTGTTGTGTGAATGTATAAATATGTGGACATGAAGGACAGCGGGACGCCGCGGGGACAGCAGGGGGCGTCCTCGCCTCTAGCATCAACTTCTTCTTCTGGATCGCTCACGATCCCAGCTAAGCACACGGAGAACTTCCTACGTTGGTTCCAGGTTCTTCAGACTGCAGCCCTCCACACCAAACACGTGCACCACCACCACGCTGGTCTCCATGGAGACGGCGACACCGCACGACAAGATGGAGCTGCACCTTACACCAACACCGTAAACCCATGGAAGCAACGCACTGCACTGATGAAGAAACAATGTCCTGTTAGCATCCAGTTAGCATTAGCATCAACTATTAGCATCAGCTGTTAGCCTCCAGTTAACCTCCTGTTAGCTTCAGCCCTTAAAGGGACAGTCCTCCTGACAAACTGGGTTTCTGGACCAGTCCAAGCTGTGACCTTCTGCTGAGCTTGGACGTCTGCAGGTTCTGATGCAGAACCAGAACCAGAACTTTCTCATTCTGGACCCATCAGTTGATGACATCAGAACTTCAGCTTCAAGAGTCTCCAGACAACCGGCCAATCTGACCTTTAACCTTGGTTATTCTAATAATCATCCCTCAGTCCATTTCCTACAGTGAAGCAGCGAATCAGAACCGAGTCAGTAGTTACAGTCCAGTTCCAGAACCAAAGGTCCAGTTTGGTTGTCCAGCTTCCAGAAACCAGCAGACTAAATAATAATAATATTAATAATCAGTGGAGGGCTCTGCTAGCTAAAAAGCTAGCTGCGCTAACTCTAATGCACAAATCATTGTTTCTGCTAACGCTAACGTGCTAACTTCCATTGAAATTACATTATCCCTTAAAACACCAAAACCTTTGGACACAATTTAAATGTTCTGTTATTGATAATGTATTTGTTTATATTTTTGTCCATTTTAATTTGTTCCTGTAGCTTTCTTGTTTGTTTTTTTGTTAAAACATGACAGGAAGCAGAACTGATGTCACCTCCTTCAAAATAAGAGCATAAATGTAAGTGTCTAAACTTGATAAATTATTATAATAATAATCAAAACGTCAACACGGATGTTGAACTTCAACTGAAAGTTTCCAAAACGGCCAGATAAATTTATATTAAAAAATTAATGTATAAAAAGCTCAGAGTGCACAAATGCTAAAGGGAAAGTTAGCTCGACTGTTAGCCAGTTAGCTCGACTGTTAGCCGATTAGCTCCACTGTGTCCTGTCTGAAATCATAATTAGCCATCGATGGTAAAATCTAATTATCTACCGATATATTGGAACTAGACAGCAGAGGAAACAATACAAAAATAAAACGTATAAAAAGATTTAGATTTTTTTTAAGTTATCGTGTAAGTTCCACCTTTTTGAGCATGTTCTAAAACACACCTGGATGTTTCCTTGACTGCAGCCTTGCTGCTCTAGAACTGGACCAGTTAAAGTAACGGATGACGTTGAAGGACAGCAGGGGGTTTAAATCTGACCCGGTTCCACCAGCTTCGCTTCGCAGCACGGCGACAGCCAATCACACAGCAGCTCCTCCACACCTGAGCAGACATGAACCAAGCTGCTGCTGCGAGGTCAAAGGTCACGTCCAAACAAATCTGAAAGGAGCATCAATTTATCACTTCCACCAACAACTCTTTGTATATTTGTAATAAAAAAATAAAAGGTCAAGTATGGTGCAACATTAGGGCCAAAATTAAGACAACAGCCCACCCAGCTGTAGCTACTTCCTGTTAGCATTGGAGAAGCTAACGATTAGCATGCCTAGGCTAGTCTCCTGCTGATTTAAACATTTTTTGTGTCAGAGGAAACTTTATAAAAAAATATGGGTTAACATATTTTGATTTGCCCTGATGGCGCTCCGTACTTAGCTGCTGGTTCTGACCCAGCAGCTGGACCCAAGAGCTGGGTCAGAACCGGCTTAATTTTTAGCTTAGCGCTTTAGCTAACTTTGAAAACACACTTAGCTTCCACTAAATGTAATTTTTCTGGATAAATTATAAGGCGCTAATTTACTTTGTGTTTTTTGTAATAAAGTTAAAGGTCCAGCTGCTGGTTCTGACCCAGCTGCTGGTTCTGACCCGGCTGCTGGTTCTGGTCCAGCTCGCCGCGCCACACAGGCTTTAACCTGCACCTACTCAGGCTCTCCAGAGGTGGCGCTGCAGTCCGTGTTATTCCGATATGAACGGCAGGTTCGGATGACTCTGGTGTGGAGCCGTCTGGGTTCTGGACGGTCCGGGCCGGCGGTAGAAGCAGGTTGTGGTGTTCTTCAAACTAATCTGGATCACTTCATGGACTTCCGGCAGCAGCTCCGGTGTTTGCATGTCCCTCGCGGGGAGCCGTAGTTTTGTACAGCGGAGTCCAGAGAACAGAAATCTATTTTCAGATTCCCAGAGATTCAGTCCGTGATTCTCCTGGATTCTTGTATATTTCTTATCGTTTCCTTTGGGCGGCCGGTCGATTCTCCTCCTAGGACGGATTTTGTAATTTTGCTTGTTCCGGTTCTTTTTGCTGTACTGGGCGGGTCGGGATTACTGTGATTGTCCTCTGGTGATGATTATAAATGAATAAAAACTTCAAACCTTTGGACCTGGCGTGTTCTGCTCTACTCCCGGATCAGAACCAGTTTCTACACCGTGATGGGAACGCTGACCCAAACTGGGCAGACTGGGAGGCCTAGTCAAAGTCCAGACCATGAGTTAGCTGAGATGCTGCGGTGGGTTCTGCTTTATTCTGGTCTGACATCAGAGTTCAGTCTGCACAGGTGGCCATCTTGGAATCAACCTGAGAAAGTTTGACGGCAGGAAGAACTGGCTCAGATTCTCTAACTTAATCCACTGGTTGTTAATGGCTGGACGAGATTCAGTCCCACTTACTTATAACCAACATTTCTACTAAAATAATTTCACTTGTTTGTGATGATAGAAATCGGCTCCTTTCTACAGAATTCATTTTGGAAATATTCAAATTAGTAAAATTTTCTGTACATTCCTGACAAACTGACACTTCCTGTCGAAGCAGAAGGCCACAGCCTGGATTAAAGCCAACAAGGAGTGGCCTAGTCAAAGTCTGAACTGAGGATTTTGGGGATGTTGAAGGAAGGGAACCAAAATGGATTGAATATTTTCCTGGTTAAATCATCGCCTGAGGTTTGGTTTCCTGTCCGGTGTGAATATTTTATTAATTATTGAATACTTTTCCCAGTTCGCTCAGAAACACATCCATGGAACTGAACCATCAACCTGCAGAAACCAACTGGGAAGTAACTGGAGTCGGATGAAACCAGAAAGATTTTCCAATTTATTTCAGATTTTCATGGCGGCAACAAAGTAAAGCCCAGGGTCGAAGGTCAGACAAACACTTCCTGTTCCTGTTCTGGTGCGATCAGCCGGAGCCTGGTGGGTCCGTGACCAGCAGCCAAACTGCTTGTATCATAACTTCCATCTTTTATTGCAAACATTTTTCACATTATGGGATTTTAACCTGAAAATAAAAACAGATTGCAGGAAAGAACAGGAAACTCCCACCACTCTGGGTCCTTAAACGCATCATCCAGCGGCGTGGCGCCGCGTTCCGGTTCCGATGGTTTGGTCCCCAAACAGGAAAATCTCAGAATTCCTTCATTTTCTGCAGCAGGTTATTTAACAAGATGGTTGTGTGATCAGCAGGCTGACTGATAGAAAACTCTTTGCCCGGCACGATGATCAAAATGTAGCATTTTTAATGGATATGGAAAAAAATGTAGCATTTTTAATGGATATGGAAAACATTTCTGCAGCAGCAATAAACAGCAAAGGAGAGATTAGACAACCTTGTTTTATAGTTAAATCTCTGAGGCGCATGTGGAAAACACACTGAACTGTTTGTGTCTTTGTAAAATGTTTTAATTACATTAATACATTTATTTCAAAACCCAAATAAATCTAAAGCTTTGAACATAAATTCATGTTCTACCATATCGAAGACATATTACAGTCAATTAAGTCCAAGATAAGGAGAATGTTTTATGTAAAAAGCGCCTTTATGAATCCAGTTTGAGCGTCAGAAATAATTTGGGAAATGCCTGATTTGAACCTGTTAGCAAAAAGGGGGCTGGGAGTTTGAATCATTAATTAGGGTCAAAGGTCTTAAATTGTCAAGAAGAGTTGGATCTTTTCCAGGTTTAGGAACGAGCGAGATGACGCCTGGTTTCATGGACTGTGTGAGGCAGCCATTTTCTAACAGTTCTGAAAACCCCTGAAGGCTTGTTTATTTTGTTCTGTTCTCTTTGTTCTGTTTTTTTTTTGTTCTGTTCTCTTTGTTCTGTTTTTTTTTGTTCTGTTCTCTTTGTTCTGTTCTTTTTATTGTTCTTATGGTTTTGTTCTTTGTTCTGTTCTGTTTGTTCTGTTGTTTTTGTTTTCTTTGTTCTGTTTTTTTGTTCTGTTTTTTTTTGTTCTGTTCTTTTGATTGTTCTCTTTGTTCTGTTCTTTTGATTGTTCTCTTTGTTTTGTTCTTTTTGTTGTTCTTGTGGTTTTGTTCTTTGTTCTGTTCTCTTTGTTCTGTTCTCTTTGTTTTGTTCTCTTTGTTCTGTTCTTTCGTCTCTTCTGTTTGTATAGAAGCAGCCTGGTTCTGCTTTTTCAGGTTTTTCAGATTTGAGTACATCTGATACTGATACCATGTTTGTTAATAAATACATTTTCTTCAAAAAAAAAAAAAAAAAGCATTTCTGCAGCAGTTTGATGACATCATCAGAGTCCAGCAGCTCTCTGGAGGCTAACGCTACCAGAATGTTCGGATGATCCAGCAATAATAAATAACAATAAATAATAAGACTGGATAACAATAATAATGAAAAGTAATAATAAATAATAATATTATTAATAACAGTATTAATGAGCTAAAGTTCTGTCGCACCTGTTAGGAGGTGGTTATTTTTGATTTCGGGCGTTTTCTTCTTCTTCTTCTTCTTCTTCATGTGTTTAAATGTGACATAAAGACTGAAATGACGTGAAAAGGTCGTGATCCTCCGAGGCGTCAGTCGTCCTCTTTCGACGTCTCCATGGCAACGGCCGCCTCCTCCTCAAAACAGCGTCTGAAGAAGCTGAGCAGCGAGGCTAGCATGTAGTGCCGACTCTTTGCTCTGACGAGATGGTGGCCTTCATCTGGGAAGATCTGGGGACACACACCACACACACACGGGTCAGACGTTTAGTAGCATCTGCTGGAGGTCAGAACCGGCCGGGCGGGTTTCTACCTGCAGGGTGTAGTTAAAGTTTCGGGCTGAAAGCAGCTGGACCAGCTCTGCTGAATGCTGGAAGTGGACAGAGGCTGAAACAGAGAACATTGTTAATAATAATAATAATAATAATTAATAATAACAAGAAATAGTATTCAGCTCTTATAATAAATTAAGTCTTATAAAGTCTGAAATACAGCTAGAAAAATAAAACTATAACTAAAGAGAGTGATTAAATAAAAGTATGAAAATAATTAGATGAAACAAATAATAATAAAGAAATAAAAAATAAAGGTAAATAAATATGTGGCACTATGAAATGAAATGAATCAAAACAGTAGAGTCCATTTTATTTTAGATTTTAAAGAAGCCATCATTAAAATCTATGTTTAAAATGTATCATGAGCTTCGCCAGCAGAGGGCGCTCAGGCCCATGTGCGCCAGCGGCTGGCGCTCTGGCCGGCAGAAGAAGTTGAAGCAGATTAGCGCAGACATGACGAGCAGAGGCTTTAATCCGCCGTGTATCTGTCCGACGGGTAAGTTGAGCGACACATAATACATGGATGTTAACAGTAGTGATTTCTGATAAGTGCCTTGTGGGATAAAGGAGGTGCTTGTGGGACCGAACCGGAGTTAGCAGCAGGCTAAGCTAATGGTTCGGCTGGTCGGCTGTGATCCGCGCAGCTGTTTGTGTGTTAAAATTGGACCATATTTTCTATTTTCTATTCGAGTTCAGCTAGTGAAAGATACAGAGCAACATGCGGACAGTATTATCAGTGGTGATACTGAGAACTGTAAACTGCTGTGCTACTCTGATCGTTGTGTTTAGTGTATTGTGCTGTTGTTCAGAAGAAGTCGGCTTAGAGCAGCTGCTATAATGTATTTTAGAGTTTATTCTCATAAATACACAGCGGAAGTGACCCGGTCCGTCATCCTCCACGGTGCGACGTGTATAATCAGAACATAAAACACAATAAATACACATCCAAATACAGGGAACATAAATAACTAACAAAAACTCTCAAAAGAAAATGATTTAGTAAAATATGGCGCAGAAGAGTATTCCATTAGTAGCTGAACAAACCGCTTATTAATAAGTACTAATTAGAATATTTTAATCAGGTAGATAAAAACATTAATCACTGAATAATAGAGAAAAAATACAAGCATTTTTAATTTGTGCCGCTGCATAAAATCCACAATATGAGAAAACATCTGACGAAACGTCTTTTCCACCCCATAATAAGCAGGTTTCTATGGTTTCCTGCTGTTGTCTGCTGGCAACAGGAGATCCTGGAAACGATCCATGGATCTGATCCTGCAGCGCTGAACTGGGACTAAACCAGTGAGCCCAGTTAAAAACCTTCAGAGAGCAAAAGTTTTAATTGAATTAGAATTATGAAAAGAACTGTTCATGTTCACGAGTCAGTTCCTGAACTGAACTGTTCAGAGAGGTGAACAGAACTGTGCTCTGCTCACCGTCGGCTGTGCCATGGACAATCAGGAAGTCCCGGGGCCCGGGCCCTGAGGAGTCCCTGATCAGACTGGAGAGCTGGCAGAGAGAAACAGTTAGCATGTTAGCATGTTAGCCTGCAGGAAGCAGCTGGAGGACAAACGGCGCCATCTGCTGTTCCTACCTGGTAGCTCAGATCCGCCTTCACAGGAAAACCAAAGAAGCGCTCAGAACCGGCAGATCCTGGGACGGTCCAACAGAACCAGGAGAGCTCAGTTTATCATTTATGTTTGATTATTTTGGTCCCGTTACTGGGATGGATGGTTTCCTCACCACAGAGTTTCCAGTTGGTAACTGGAGCCACAGCAACACCGCATTTAATCACCGAGCTGAAGGTCAGGAGAAGGACGGACGACAGGAACCCTCCATAGGCCTGGAGACACAAAAGTGTCTCACATTTAAACAAATATGCGCTAAAATACGAGTAAGTGGTTCTGCAGCAGCAGGTCTGTCACCTGTCCATAAACTCCCACTCGGCTGCGGTCGATGTAGGGAAGCTTCGTCAGACGCCTGGCAGGTTAGAATGAGATCAGTTAGACAAACAACCCCATTCACACCCACTGCTTTGTTCTCTTGTCTTTCCAGTTTTGGTGAGTGGCTGGAAGCAACGTTCCTCGGTGTTACACCGTCTTTATTCCCCAGGGAAACAGGACGTTGTGGTTTACTAATTTAGTGTTCCTAGTCACATTTATTTAATGCGATTTTTACTGGAGCCATGAAGTTTCTCTCCTGCACAAACGACTCGGACTCATTTTCAGACTGATGATCTGAAAATGAGTACAGAATGAAATTATTTAAAATCTTTTTTTTTTTGAGGCTCTAGTGGCCTTTATTTGAAAGTAGCTTGACAGGAAATTAGGGATTGAGAGAGAGAGAAGACATGCTGCAAATGTCGCCAGGCCGGGAATTGAACCTGCGACTACCAGCATGAGGACTAAAGCCTCCATACGTGGGTTGTGCTTTGCACCTGCGCCCCATTTAAAATCTTTTCACACGTTTTTATCCAAGTGTGACAGAAACGTTGCATTGTGTCTGAAACATCCAGCATGGTTTTACTTCTGAATGTCATTTTTTAATTTATGTTTCATCAAACTCATGGAGACTAATGTTGTAAACGTTAGTAAAACTCCCAAACAGACTGTTGATGCATATTCTACACAGACCAAGGATCATTCTGAAGCACTTGGCTGCCATCTGGTGGTCAGAGTTAGAACTAAATTTGATCGTTTGAATCCTAAATACCAACATTTACGTTTTATTTGAGCTGCATTAAAAGGAACAAGCCTTGTTTGTTCAAATAAACATTTTATTTTCTAAATAATCATAAATTCGGGCAGGAAGGGCTTAAAGATCTTCCATCAATTTTACAATAAAAACCAGAAAACAAACCAGTCATTTTAGAATCAAGCAGAAAAACTCCAGATGCTTTCATCAAACTTTGACTTGTCCTCTATAGATGATAAATAATTAGCATTAGCATGCTATCTGTGTTTAGCTAGCAGAGCTCCAGCCCGTTTAGGCAGCAGAACCTACTGCAGCGCCGCGATCTGGTCCTGAACGTCCACCACCCCCAGGTTCTGGTAGACGGCCTGCAGGACGTCCTGACCCCGGCCGCCGCTGCCCCGCCCGTCCACACGAGCCACCACGACCCGGTCAGAGCTGACCAGAACCGACTCCCAGCCCAGAGAAAAATGCTCGCTCACCACCCGGCCACCAGGGGCGCTGTCTCTACAGACAAACATGTTGAACAGTAAAAAATCCTGAACAAATTCTGGGATCGGTGGTGGGAGCTGCTAACGGGACAGCTAGCTGCGCTAACCTTAAAGAGCTAGCTAGCTATTAACATTAGTTCTGCTAACACTGATGCGCTGCACATATATGAATCTGTAAACCAGCCTGGTTGTTCTTGTTGGCGTCGCGTTCCTCTCTTACCGCCTTCATTTATTCACGTAAACAGAACTGCTGCTTTACCCACTTCAGAATAAAAGCATGAATATAAATGAATAACTACCTGAAAAATTCGTTTAACTTTATTTCAACTGAAAGTTTACAAAACAGACCAGAAGATTAGAAATTCAGAAATGATCCAGGAAGGTTACTGTAGAGAACGCTAAATGTGCTAAGCAGTTTAAATTAGCACCGAGCTAAAAGTTAGCTCTGCTATTAGCGCATTAGCAGAGGTGAGCAAATTTATAGTTATAATGTTTTAAACTTTTAAAAACAGCTGCACCAGTTCTTATATTTAAATGTGTGAACGGACGTACAGCAGGAGTAACAGTGGATGCTCCGTCGATTCGTCCAGGTCCGACGGAACCAGCAGCTCCAGAACCAAACCTGCACAACGAGCAGAGAGACGACCTCTGACATTACAGCTAAACAAACTACACCCAGATGGTTCTGCTGGGTGCTGGACCTTGCGGTGGACTCGGTCCGGGTTCTCACCAGAGTTATTTATCTGCATGGTTCTCCGGTCCGTCCTCGGTACCGTTCTGTTTGTCAGAACCCGTCTCAGCTCTGCGTTTCTTTCCAGAGTCGTAAATCCTGCCGAGGTTCAGAGAGAGAGTCGAGATGGATCAGCGGAAAAAACATCCAGCAGCGCGGCGAGCGGCCGCTCTGATGCTTCCACGCAGGAAGCTGGGCGGTGAAACGAGGGCGGAGGCAGGAAGTGACGAGGGCGGAGGCAGGAAGTGACGAGGGCGGAGGCAGGAAGTGACGAGGGCGGCGGCAGGAAGTGACGAGGGCGGAGGCAGGAAGTGACGAGGGCGGAGGCAGGAAGTGACGAGGGCGGAGGCAGGAAGTGACGAGGGCGGAGGCAGGAAGTGACGAGGGCGGAGGCAGGAAGTGACGAGGGCGGC
>CAEGAE010041171.1:0-31113 GCA_903067095.1 Girardinus metallicus
CTCTCTCTCTCTCTCTCTCTCTCTCTCTCTCTCTCTCTCTCTCTCTCTCTCTCTCTCTCTCTCTCTCTGTGTGTGTGTTCCTCTCGGCCAGGTGTGGGAAGATCCAAAGAGAGTCCGAGTTCGCCGCCAGCGTGGACTGTGGGTGGGTTTCCTGGAGTGTGGGGATGCTGCTGGTGAAGCCACTCAAGTGGACCTTCTCCACGCTTCTGGGCAGCAACAGAGTTCCTCTGGAGGAGTCTTTTGTTGTTATCGAGCTAGTAAAGGTTTGTCATGCTCTTGTTGTTTCCATAGGTTGAATTTCGGCTGGAAGACGCAGTGCTTTGCATAACGCTTTAACTTCTGCTTAGTTTGACACATTACAACCACAAAGTAGAAAGTCGAAATCTGAAAAGTGTGGCATGCATGTGTAGTCGGTCCCCATCTCCCATTGGATTTTATTTGGGTTATCAGAGTAAATGCGCTGGATACAAATGCGTGACAGTTTTTGTCGTGTGTTGATCTTTTGCATAAATTGCTAATAAAATTGAGGTGTTTTTTTTTTTTTTGTTTTTTTCAAGAAAAGGGTTGGGAATACTTTCATAAGGGCACTGCATCTACTGCACAGTCAGATTTATGTTAAGATGCAGCTGTACTGAATGGTTTCCTATTTCGACGTGAGATGTGGTGATACAACTTCATTCTTCTTCTTTTTCAGGAGAAAGCCACAGAACTGCTCAAGGCCTACCGAAGCAGTGACTTGTCAAGCTGCTCCGTCGTCTCATTTCAAGAGCTGTGCACTCTCTCCTCCAACACCTGCGCTGACGAAAGCACCCTGTGCATGGCTCTGCTGCAGCTGCAGAAGGACAAGCAGGTCATAGTTTTCTTGCACGAGGGAGATAAGGTAAGACGGGAGTATAAACACCGTTGGGGCTGCACGATGTTGGGAAAACGTGATTCAAGAATGCCACCACAGCGATGTGATTATTATCAGATGGTCAATATTTCTGTCTGAACCAAGAAGGTTTTATTGTTACTCTGCTAAACAAATTGGCTCTAGTTTCTTAATGATTTAAAATGAGCTATTTACCCTCAGGAACTCTTTACAACGAGTGGCACCAGATATGTAGCAAAAATAAACGGTCTGAATGAGGAGCATTCAATAATTAGCTAACATTTACTGCAACCTTGGCAGTTCTTCATAATATGCGGTAACGGAACATTGTTTTTCATATGTTGTGGAGCTTTAATCAAAGGCAACTAAAAAGTTTTAAAATACAACACAAGTAGTTTGTACGATACATGAAGACGTACCAGATTTCTTCTGTTTTCCAGATTGTGAAGTTTTGCCAGCCGGGACAGGATCGTGTGTCTCCGGTTAGTGACATCGACATCGGGATCTACCAGCTGCAGCGCAGTGAGAAGCTTCTGGAAGAGCGTGTGCAGAAACTGAGCCTGGAGGCTGACAGGTTGATCTTAGACATGAACATTCCTGTTGGACGTCTAGTTCTTGTATAGGAAGTGCGAATTACTTTAATTCAAGAGAGCCAAATGCAGAGGGTTAGATTTGGATGCTTGTTTAGCGTAATCTCACAATGGAAAATACTGCAAAACAAGAAACAGCCTTTAAATTGCCCTGAGAAAACAAATGTTAGAGAATATTGTTTTGTAATCCAGTAATTAAATCAAGTATATTTGCACTTTAATGTGGCTTAAGGATAACATGCACTTACTTGCTGAGGCTTTTGCAAAGGAAACTGTCCCACAGCGTCACAGATCCACCGTCATACTTAACACTGAGCTTAATTTGCTTTTCCACATGTTCGTTTTATACCAGGAGTATTTGAAAAAGCTCAGTTTTTATTCCTGTATTTTTTTAGTGGTGCAACTAAAGATCATTTCAATAGTTGATTATTTTATTGATGATTCTGATGATTAAGCGATTAATCTTCAGACAAACAAAGGTTGTTTTTTTTTTTCTTCAATGTTTCCCTGTAGGATTATGCTACCGCAGTAATAAATTCATAGCTTTGAAGTATTCCTGTGCATTTTACAGGTACCGGTATGTGTGCAAAGAGCCGCGGGTTTGGTACATAAGTAATTTATCTCTACTTTTTTACTAAAAAATGATTTCTAGGTGCAAAGAGGAAGCAAGAATTCTGCTGCGAGACGGGAAGAAAACACAGGTCATTATAAACAGAAACTTTAAGAGGCGACCTTCGAAATCACAGCAGCCGTTTAACTTGAATTCCTGTCTCCAAGGCGCTGAGGTGTTTGAGAGGCAGGAAGAGAGTGGAGAAGAGAGCAGACAGCTTGTTTGCCAAGCTGGAGACCATCAGGGGAATCCTGGAGCGAATAGTGCAGTCTCAAACCGATAAGATGGTATGAAGCGCCTTAAAGCTTAGACGTCCACATGTCTTCTGTGACTACGTTTTCCTTCATTGGTTAAAGAGTGTGTTCTGTTGTGTGTGCAGGTTATGCAGACCTACCAGGCTGGAGTGTCTGCTCTGAGGATGTCTCTTAAAGATGTGACTGTGGAGCGCGCCGAGAGCCTGGTGGATCAGATCCAGGAGGTGCGCAGTCGTCGTTAAGACAGGAAGTTGTATATTTAGATTATTTATTACATTTTTTATCATTTCTTTTTATGGGCTCCTGTTCCATATTAACAGTTATGCGACACGCAAGATGAGGTGAATCAAACCATTTCCAGTGGTGTAACGTCTGCAGGTAAGTCCTTCTGTCCCTACTTGGTTTAAGTTTCTTTTTCGTTATTATTAGTTATGTTATTCATTTTTAGCATAATAGGATCATGTCACATGTTAATGTAAACAAAGGTTTCTCTCAAAAGTACATTTACTATAACATAAGCAATTAAGCTTAACCACCAATAATGATCATTGTTGCAACACAAAACAGTGTATTAAAAAATGAAAAATGACAGAAAAAGATACATTATCCTTGTAATGGCACAGCACTCTACTGAGTCAGCGTGCCTCATTTTAGCATATTATATTTAATATTTTCTTAAAAGTAAAAATGTATGGTCTCTTTAGATGGATTGTTCCATTTGTTTAGTTCCGACTTTGTTTTTTTTTTTGTTTTTTTTACCTCTGATCCTCCCCAATTATAAATGCCATCTTTTTTTTTTATACTTTTTTTGTTTACGTGTTGGTAACGTACTGTTTTGTATTTTTAAGCAAAACTTGCAGAATGTAGTAGTCCACCAAGTCGTGAAATTCCATGAATTTGAAGAACAATGGATTTGTTGGAACTCTGCAGCGTTTTGTGCTTATAATTCTAACGGCTGCTTTATTGCAAAAAATAAAAATAGAACTTGCATACGCTTTGCAGTCATTCCCCCAACACTTCTACACAATAAGTCTAATAACGAGTGATCAGTTTATTGACCTATTATGCGTTTTGTCAGTAGATGAAGACATGGAGGACTTGGAGAAGGAGCTGAAAGCGTTGCTGGATGAGTCAGAGCCTGATGTGAACACATCAGGTCTACCTGCAGTCCCAACGAACCGCCTGGGTCCCACCGGTGAGCAGGTCCTCAGTTCTCTGCCTGACGTACCCCGCGGCCACTCGCATGTTACCGCTGACGCGCTAGAGGAAGAACTGAATCGGTTAACCTTATCAGAAACAGGTGCGCACCTTCAGATTCCTTCAGGTCTTTCCTTCTTTCAGCCGTTCCAGACAACATGTGGGTCAATCGTCTTTGTTTTCAGGATCTCCTCAGAGGAAGGCAACGTCACCAGAGAGGAGAGCAGAGGCCGCTCAGTGATTTTCATCTACATCCAATTCAAAGCAAAGCACTTTACTTCCTTTAATAAAGACAAGTACAGAGGAGGCATGCCAATCTGGACTTTCCAACAAATAATGCAGATCTACCTTTTAACTTGCTTGCTGTTGCAATTTGAATAACCCTTTGGCTCCAGCGGGAATGCTTTTAAACCGGTTAAGAGAACCGTACAAATGGATTATCCTGTGTTAATCAATTATACGTGGATGCTCGTCGTAGACCGTTGTGTAAAGTGTGTGAAAGTGGCCTTCTAAGGTGTAAAGACGAAGCTGTGTAACAGAAAGTCATGCCAAATGATTTATCATAACCAAGTTTATTGTTGAGATGTACCTGGAAGGATGGAAAAGAATGCCTACAGTGAGGTTAACCAAATATGTTTGTCGAAAAATAAAATTTATTTTAATCACTTGTCTTAAGGTTTATGTGCGTTAAATCAATTAAAGATAAAAAGAGCTGTTGGTCTAAACTCATGCTAGCAACACTGACCTCTTGAACAACATTGTGAATTTGATTGTTTCAAAATGTCTGACAAAAATAGTTTTACGGTGACTCCTCTGCGCCATGGCAACTTCTGTTCTTTTCAAGATAAAATCCACTGTCTTGGGTTATTTCTCCTTTTGATTAGTAAGTTTGGTAATCTAACAATCATCTAACCGTAATAGTGTGACAAGATGATGTCAGTTTCTTGCTGAAGCAGAAATGGTGGTCCTGAGTTCAAAATGGCAACTCATCAGATGTGTCACTGTCCATGCCAAAAATTAAAAAATACTGAATGTTTTTGTGACATTTCCCCCTTACCTCATCTTAGGGGCACCGCTGTCGACAAACAAACCTGACCTTTCCTCCAGCTTTTCCGACATTCATTCAAGCCAAGTAACCAAACCAAATAAAAAAAGCATGGCAGTAATATAATGATTTGTATTCTTTAATGACAAGTGATTTTATTGTGAAAAGCAGGCTATTAAGAGATTTAATTACCACTATTTTGGTGGTGTGATAGGTACAGAGTGCATCAGGGTTGTTGTTTTTCTTTCTTTTTCCGGTTGGGTCATTAATAAACAATAAATTAAAAAAACAACTCATTACAAATCGACAGCCTTTTAAAAAGTACAGTTGGTAATATCACAATATCCAGCAGTGTTTTAAAAATGCCCTTGTACGACAAAAAGCATTAATGAATATTAACCTAAACGAAATCCTCCGTCATCTTTCCTCCGACGCGCTCTCCTCCTCGCTCACACACGCAGAAACACTCCCTGCTTACATATATATATATATATAAATATCCATCTTGCATTAAAATATGTCCTGTGCTGCTTCCTTCTACGAAGCAAAGGAAAAGCTTCAACTCGATAACCGGCACATTTCAGTTACACACATCGCAGCTTCTACCTACAGTCACATGAATATACAGATACCAAATAAAAAAGATATTTACGGAGCAGCAGTGTGATTACGTCGCCTCTATCCTACGAAGCTGCTGCTGACGTCTTGCTATATAGTCTGCTGCTACCTCCTCTGTACTCCAGATATGTAAAGGTAACTTCTAGCCATGACTACGTTTCACAGCTTGAGCATGACTAGGCCGGTTAAACAGGCACTGACGCAGATATTTGGCTGAGAATTGGTTGTTTGCACCACATAAAACAGATCCGACAGGTCGAAGCAAAAAGGTCAATATGTGAATAATACAAAAAAAAAAAAACTAACTCATTGGGAGATTAATAAAACTCATTTGGCGTGCTGTACAGTAGTCCATTTCTACCGTAGAAGAAGAAAACGTAAAGGTCCTCATGGAGTACCACAAAATGACGCATTTGTTTATACTGCCGTGTTGCGTAAAAAGCAGGCTGCACAGTGGTTCAGGCTCTTCGCTGTTCTTGCAGTGCAAGTAAGTGTGTATACGCTAGGGTCAGATGCATAAATAATGCAAAAACCAGACACAATGTATGTACCATTTCCTACATTTGTATGTATTTAAGAGCATACAAATGTGAGAGATATTAAACTAAAACCACAAAAAACAGAATTTGAGGTAAAATGAAACAAGCAGGCTCATCTGGAGGAGTTGGAAGACCTTGGTAAGACTTTAATAGAACCATTACTTGCTGCTTTAGCTTCTTGCAGAGGACGATATGTCAGCTCATGTGCTTTAAAGCCCCAGGTGTGCAATACTGATTCTATTTTCCTTCCGCCGAGGTTCGTTGCTTTGAACTTAGAAAGTGGAGTTGCATATGTAACAGATTTGAATTCAGGCTTTGTTGTGTTCATCGGTTCACAGCCGAGACTAAACACATTTCCTCCATACTTTAAGCCAGAAATGGGGTTAAAGTATGACGGAAGTGCATGAGTGTAAAATTTCAAAATGATTTGGATGTACTGACAGAAGCACATCCTGCAGTGCCTGATAAAGGTATTCATATGCCTTGAACTTCTTCTTTTTTATTTTACATTTTACATTAAAATCACAAACTTCAGTGTGTTTTATTGAATTTTATGCAATAGGTCAACAGAAATTTCTGCCCCATTGTGCAGGGGAAGGAAAATAATAGTCGGTTTGTAAAATGTTGCAAACAAAGATGTTACATGCATATGTATTCGGCTCTCTATACTCGGACACCCCTAAATCAAATCCAGACCAAGCAGAGTTCCTTGTGTGCAAATTAATCTCATTAAAAATATCCAATATTCATTCATTTTGTCGCAGGAAGGTGACAAAACAGACCAAAACTGAACTTTCGACATGCAAAAACACTGATGTATTCCAGAAAACCAGTACAACATGAACACACCACTCCAAGGGTAAAACATGGTGGTGGCAGTATCCTGCTGTGGTGGGTGATAAGGAATTGGCCTAGTTAAAGGCTGCTAAAGACTTAAAAATGCAGTGTAAGGTTGAGCAAAGTGTGAGAGCATGGAAAGCTGATATGAGTATTAACCACACTATTCAGATTGTTTATAAAACACTTTAAAAAGCCATGTATCATTTTCCTTCCCCTTTTAAAGTTATGCACTGCTTTAGCAGCGGAAATCCACCTAAAACACTGAAGTTAGGTTATGACCTGATCAAATCTGAAAAAGTTCAAGCAGTATGAATACCTCTGCAAGGCACTCTTTATAAATCTGGCAAACAGAATGCATAAACACATTTTTGCCTTTGTGCTCACGCTCCTTTTAGTCATAAAACCAGAGTTTTATGCATCTGGCCCTAGATGTGCATCTGTGTTAACGCGCAGGTGCAGCATTGCAGTTTTAAACTGTCCTATCGGCTTCCGAGCGCTTCTGCAGAACCTTGTCCTCGTTGACCTGGTCCACTGCCAGCGTCTCCAGCTCGGCCTGCGGCGGGGCGAGGGGAGGGGTCCCGTGCGGGATGCGGTGCGCCACGCCAACGTAGGCCCTATACTGGCGCTCCCGAGCCGGGCTGTGTCGGTGGCTGGCCGCGGCGCCCAGGGGAGGGACGGGCGAGCGGTCGGAGGCGATGGGAGGGATGACTGCGGGGCGCTCACGCACTACCGGCTGCGCGTCGGGAGACTCCCGGCCTGCCTGCAAGAACGGAGTCGGGTCGGGCATGGCGTCGACCGGCTCTCGCAGGACAACCCGCCTGCCGTCCGGGCCCAGGCGGTACACCTCCGTTAGCTCCGGGTGAAGAGGCTGGGAGAGGCTCTTCTTCATCCGGCGACGCGGGGTTTCAGGCTGCCTGTCCTTGGCCGGGGGAGGCGTCGGCTTGTAGGAGCCGATGGGACTGACGTTGGGACTCGCCTCCGAGGAACTTCCGGCCAAAAGCTTCTTCTTAGTGGCGTGAAGCTGCGAGGTGAGGTAAGTGATGGTGCTTGCCCTCTGCTCCAGCTCCCCAGACAACACGGCCAGATTGTGGCTCTTCATCTTGAGCTCCTCCAGGTACTTCTTCTCCCGCTCTTTGATGGTGTTTTCCAGGACCGAAATCATGGCGTTCTTTTGCTCCAGGTCCCGTAGCAGCTCTGTGTTCTCCTCCTCCTTCTTTTTGAGTTGGGCCTCCAGCTCCTCACATCTCCTTTGCAGCTCCCTGCATCGTTCCTCGCTGCTGTCTGGACACACAGTAATGAGCAACATCACAGCTGTTAAATGTGTGATATAAATAAGACATAGACAAGAAAAAGAAGAAGCAGAAGAAGAAGAAAACAACACACACATTAGGCTCATCACTGACACTCAGGCATTCAGCTCAGACAGTCTGTCAGCACAGAGAGAGACAGCAGGATCCTTTGGAGAGTCGTTTGCAGTGGTCAGAGAGCTCCGGTCTCACATTACAGCTTTTATTGGCTCTCATCTCCATCACTGCAGCTCCTACCTGACTCTGCAACACCTCACTGCAGCCGACCGACATGCTGTACTGTCTGTGCAGCAAATTACAGTCAACTTCTAACGCAAATTCAGTCGTCATTCGCAAATTTTGTGCTTGACTCATTCCAAGTCTATTTTGCGTAGACTTGGAATTTTTTTTACAAATTATCATAACGTTTCCGCAAAATCTGACCAATCTCCTTAAAGATCTTTTTTTTTTTTTCTGAAAAAAATCATCACTGCATCTCGGCTGAATTTTTTACAAATCCCTTCCACCCCCTTCTAGTTTAACCCCTTGTTTAACAACCTGTAAGATAAAAGCTGTGACGCAAAAGGGTAACATTCGCCTTTTTTTTTCGCAGAAACCATTTTGTACAAGATTTTCTCATACCGTCTATAGTCATGGGTAACGAGTGGGACATGTCTCTCGCTTTTCTTATATTTGTGTCCTCTGCGCCTCGCACTATCTCAGTCGCTACCACTGTTAAATCGGTTGTTATGGCAATGTGATTTTCCTAACCGTCTTTAAATGCGCATGCGCGTGCTCATAACGAGCACGCGCGTATTTTGCCGCGGAGCGGCGAGAAGACGCAGGGGAAACCGTATCTGGATGGGGAAACGCGGATCGACGTAACACCGGCTACACCTGTGGATCTAATCACCGAGGGAAGACCGACGCTGAGCTGCACGGTCTGTGTCATGTCCAGCAACTAGCCAGAGCCAAAAGGCAAAAAGACTTTCCGGTTTTCCTCCAAACGAACTGAGTGAGTTCAGTAAAGGTGCTACATGCAGATACTGTTAGCTAAATGATGATTAATCCATGTCAGTATGTCATATGAAGCTTATTAACAAGAATGCTAATGTCGTTGTTTCCTGTTTTACATCCTTGCTAGTTAGTTAATGCCAGGAATAAATCCAAGCCTCTTTAATTTCTGTTCCCAAGTTGTGCTCATTGTTGTCTTCCATATATTTAAAGGAATTATTTATTGTCGCAATAGAAAGAGCAAACAGCCAGAGAGGAGACATTAGAGCAGAGTCCAGCAGCAGGACGATGATGCAGGGTTTTGTTTTACCAGGTAAGGAGAGATTATAGCTTGATTAAAACAAGAGAAGGAAATGGAAGGTATGTGCAACAATTTCAACTTTTTTTTGTCAAACCATGGTATAGCAAAAAAAAAAAAGCTTTAAAAAACTGCAACTTTGGCCGTAACGTTTTGAAAAAGGTGCCAAAAATTCAGCGATTCTAGGGCACAACAATCACAAAGAAAACATCATAACGTCCTGAGGGGATGAAATTACCTTTGCTTTATATTCAAATGTTTAGAAACTTGCACCTCACTTCTCATTTCCTGATCTCAGTCGCCCATTTAAAAAATTTAATGGTTGGAAACACGAGTATCATATTCCCTTCATGGGGGGGCTGGTGCTTGTCAAGCCCAGTTGGCGCAGCTGCAGTGAGCAGGTTGGACGCTGTGCATTAGTGCTGCAACAGATAATCTCATTTCCTGCACTCCAATCTAAGAGATGTCCCACACTAACATGATGGTGAGTCAGACTGGAAGGCTTTAGCTGTGTTGAGCCAGCACAGCTCTGTCAAAAAGCCTACATCGTCCCACCGTAATCTCACATGGCACACTTCATACTCAAGACGCCTTCACCAGCAGTAGCATGAATCAGACGAGGATGTAACTTCATGGCATCATGGTTTAGAGGGAAGCGGCAGCTGGGGGAGCTGTAATCAACAGCAGTGAGTCAGACAGACGGAGCAGTGCTTCCTGGGTAAGACTTTACCAGGGAAGAGAGCTGGCACAGAAAGCTATTTCAGCAGGTGACATTCATTTGTAGCTCTCTGTGGTGCAGAGTTTGCTCTGCAGCTGCTGTTGGAAAGTGGAGCAGTCCCCTAGATGCCATCAAAACATTTTGAAATCCCACATAAATTTATCTGGGTTTTTTTTTTTTTTTTTTTTTACATGAAAATGACCACTGAATTATTTTGAAACAGAATGTTGTTAATAGCAACTGACATTTTGCTTCAGATTTCACAATCTCCAGTTTTTCGAAAAGCTTTGATCCACTAATAACCATCATAGCTAATCACACTTTCTCTTGGACTATGAGCAGGGATAAGAACAACATGCAAACTTTTTTTTTTCTGGCCTTCCTGATATTTGTGATTATTAATTGTTCAGAGTTGGAGCAGAGGCAATTAAACTCTCTTTGATGTCTTAAATTAGCCATTAGCACAGATGAGTATAGCTAGCATGACTACACTATTCCTTATAAAATGCTAAATCCTTATCTAAATTTGACACTTCCAATATGTGGAATGTCTGGTTTTGGATGCTGTGCAGTTAGAAGGATTTTAGCTTTTACTTTTTTTTTTTTTTTTTTTTACTTTCAGACAAGTTGTGAATGTGTGTAACCGTGACAATAGAATATTGTTTTTATAACTGGGAGTAGCAGATCAGCATTTTAAATTAGCATCTCAAATAATGCCTGAACTACGACCCCACAACCTAAAAGAGTTTAAAGATGCAGGACAAAAGAGCAGAGAATCTCGGACACAGATTTAAAGAGGGGAGGCAATAGCAGATGAAGTGGATTAGGATGAAATTGTAACTTGATGGATTTTTATTGACATGAGCTAAAACATAATCCATGATTATGAATGATTTCATTTCAGTTTTCATCCGTGTTGTTCATTTCTCAACATATTGTAGCTGTCGTAACAAAGGCTGATGATTAAATTTTTATCTCATGATTTCACATTTTGCTTTCTAAAGAAAAAAATATTAGTTGTGTTTTAAAAATCCAGAATAATCAGCAAATAAAGACAAGCATGTTTTTCTTTACAAAATTAACTAGCGTAATTTAACAAAAATCCTTCCAGTGTTCTAATTCAAATTTTTTTTTTAAGCAATAACTTCATAATGTAGGGCAATAGCGACTGACCTGAAGGATCGGAGCTTCTCACGGTGAGCTCATATGTCAAATCTGTGAAAAAGAAAGATAAGGTTGAAACATGGCACAAAGTACCTATCTAACAAATTGCTCCCCACAAACTAAGCTCGGAGAAGTGAGAACGTTGTGGTCATTAAATAATTTTTTTCCGCCATAATAATTCAGCTTTTATGTGTTTGAAATTCTCTGAAATATACTGACTTACCAGAGAACCAAGACGCTGATTATGCATGCGCTCACCTGTGCATTGCTGCTGTAATCTGCGGATCTCTGCGTGTAGCCCTTTTAGTGTGTTAGCATGGTCCTGCTGCAGAAAAAGCAGGTTTTTCTGAGCACTGTGCAGCTGATTCTCCAGAGTTACGTTTGCTGAGGCCATGGCGATATCTGTTTGGATTCCCACCGCCCCTGGAACCGTAAACCTACAAAGACAGAAAGTGTCAAGCCGACCAGCACACCCAACTTTGTCACAGTTCAACCTACAAACCACGAGGCCGTCAAGAAGCTCAACAGCATTTTTTTCCCCAGGAGTTACTTCTCCACTTAGTCGTCCTTTTGTTTTATGCTAGTAAAACCGTGTGACATCATGCTACGGCAATAAAAATTACATTTATTTTAGAATGTTTATGTACATCTTTTTAAAACTGGAAGACGCTAGAATCTGTGCGATATACTTAAAGTTTTATCCCAATACTTTGAGGCAAAATTGTAATTATGATAAAATCACAAGAACTGTATAAGAACTGTATCATGATAAACGATACGATAAATGCTCACCCCTAAGAATCTGTCGGATGAGAGCATCTACTGCAGTGAGACTCCATCCAACAGGCTGAATATCATATCCGCATGCAAAGTGGGAATTTACAACATGTTAGCCAACAAATTCTGCATTCAAAGCAGTCTTTTGCGATTTATTCGGATGATGGTCTATTTGCGATCCATTGTGCAGCCTTATTTAGGAGAGATTTTTTTTTTTAACAAAATGAGATTCATGCTCAGCATTAGATGAAATATCCCATCCAGTATCCATACCATTACTACCAAAGACACCGAAGCTTCATACACTGATACATACGATGCTCCCACTGGGTGCGGCAGGTCAGCCTAAAGAAAAAAAAAAACTCCTCTTCCTTCCTTGTCATGCCCGACCCTCCAGGCCACAAAGAGACATAATCACTCAGTCTAACAGTCTCCACCCTCAGAGAGACACCAACATCAGACGAAGAGATAACAGCACATTGATCCCTGTATACCCCCCCCCACGCCCTCTCTCTGCATACAAAAAAGAGCTTCAATTAAATATCCCACAGCTTTTCACTCTTATATCACCATCTCACCAACATGAATAATTCATCCTAAGACACCTGACTGAGCGGGCTCCCTTGTTTCAGCGGATGCGCAAACGTTTTCATTTTCATGGGGAAAAGTAAGAGGTGGTGCCAGCACCAAAAACCCAGACTGTTTAGAACAAACACAGCCAGCGGTGTGTCATAAAGGCTGAGGCGGTAATCTATTATTGATGAGTAATGTGAAGTCCTTCCGGTAAACCCTGCGCTGCAAGCATATCTCTCATCCCAGCTCTTTCCTAGAATAGCTCAGAAAGCTTTCCGCTCGCAAAGACGTGACCTCAGACAACTTCACTATCAACACGGCTCATACTGCAGCATGGCGGATATAAAAAGAGGATTAAGATTAATTCAATCCTTTCAATAAAGTTAATCAAATGTCATGTTTGGGTCTCCTTTGATTTTTGTTTATGCACAAATACACCCATCTGTATTTTTTTTTTCAAACTGAGATGAAGAATGATGAATTATACATGAGCTGCAGCAGCATGAAACATTAGGAAGAAGATGCTGTCCTCCTACTGTAACATTCTCAAATCAAATGCACTGTCTGCACATAAATATAACAAAATCTAAGTGCTAAACATTCATTGTTAGTTTGACTTTTACACATATATTTGCAAAAATATTGAATAAACACTGGCTAAACTTTGAAGCAATACTAGTAAAGGGTGCTGCTTCTTTAGACTTCACAGCATTATTATGTCTGCTATTTGTGATCATAAATATTTCCAAACAGCTAATGTTTTTCTTGTGAACGAGGGTAATTGTTGTAGACTTCTTTCAGCCAGCTGACCTGCAGCACACAGTAACACATTCAAGTTCTAAAGTACTTTACTGAGCCCAAATGAAATGTCGTTGTTGTTGTAACTCATATTTATTCAAACTCACTTTTCTGCTTTTTCTGCCATCTCAATGACTTTAAAAAGCATGAACAGTATGCAGGTAGATATTTGCCGATTTGTAACAGTAACTTTGTAAGACCTTGTTATAATTTGATACCTGCAACTGGTGCTGAATGTGTTAATCAATATTTTCCCAAAAAGAGTCTAAATAATAAACAATACATGAGTCATGTGTTTCATTAGCTACTTCCTAATGGGATATTAGGAAGTAGCTAAGCCAATACAGGTTCTTAGTAGCAACTTCCTGTAGTCAAGTTCAACAATGCATTATTGTGCATTGAGTTTTTGAACAATAATGTTCAAAATACATTCTACCAGATTTCACTGGGAAATGTACTGCTTCTCCTGTTCTGATGTATCTGTAACGAGCTTTGTATTTTTGGAAAACCTACAAAGGTTTCTGTTCACATCTGGTCCAAGGCATAAGCAAACTATTGTCTTGTTCACACTGCAAGATTTTTATGCCAATCAGAAAGCAAGGTGATAAAAACATGGAGAAGAAGCGTCTTTTTGTTTTATTTTCTTTAATATTTCAGAAACCGTCGCCATTGCGTCGTCCTAGATGGCCATCTTTGTTAGCTCTGAACTCACGTTTGATCTCTGGGAGTTTTGTGAGATTTCCCATCTATCTGAATGTTCATGAGTGGAATGTGTTCCTGTGTGGTGTGTCGTTCCTGCTGTGTGGCCGGTTATCACACACTGTAGGACCAAACCTGCTATTCCACAGATTTTTTTTATACCCACGTGTGAGGTGTCTTCTGTTTTTAAAATCGGCCAACAATTTTAAACGTCTCGCCGTATGAACTAGTAATAAGAAGCTCATTACGACTTCCAGGCCAGCAGGGGGCTCTCTAGAGTGCTTCACTTCTTACGCAGCACGTAGATCTCAATACATCAAATTTATAGATAAGTTTAAAAGAATGTGATAATAATTCATATGAATTCATTTTAAATGTAATCATACACAGATACATTTGCAATATTAAAGTTATGTTAATTCAATTTTAATTTGGCTAGTGTGTGCACTGGAGTTAAATTTCAGGTAGAATCAACCTGCAACCCAGTTCTATCTATATTCAAACAATCCATCTGTCCATCCACCCTTCCTTCCTTCCTTCCTTCCTGGATTTGGGATCACAAATCAAATTCTGATTTGGGCCCCATTAAATTTGCTCATGTTCCTAACACCAGACCATTACAACAGCAACAATAATTTTATAAGAGGAAAGAGTGTCCCCTCTAACGATTACTGCTTGTATCTCTATGATGGCATAGATATGTGGCAGGAGGTCGGTAGGCATCCCTGATACTTTAGATTTCAGCACCTGCATTGCGGACAGCACCCTGAATCGCTGCTTCCCTCAAGCAGTGTCGTAAACTTTCAGTGAGCCACAGTCAGGCTATGACATTCACTCTCGTTATCAAATAATGCATCGGAGCTCGACAAAACCTAGCCGTGCTGCTTCATAACAATACAAAGATGTCATCACCGCATTTGGTGGGGGTCATCACAAAGGCTGTCCTTGTAGCCAGTGTTGTGTTGTGTTGCGACTCAGGGAGGAGCTGTCCAGTCTAAGGAACCGCAAACAGGCAAATTACGAGCCAGAAGCAACAAATCTTCCCTTGCAACAATTGGTGTGCTCAAAAACGAAGGTGCCGAGCATGAAAAAACGCTTACCGGCTTTCTGGATGTTTCTGAAAATGCGACACCACCCACAAAATAGGGCATAACCCATGGTATTTATTGACGCCTTGCACCATTGCGCATGAAAGAACTGACTGAGACAAGAATATTTAAAATACTTCAAACACTCATTACGGCATAAAACTAAGTCTGAACCATAAAATGCGCAAAACAAGCTCATACTGACAGTATTTTTGCAGTTTAATCGTCACGTTTTAATTACTGCAATAATTTCTCTGTTGGAGCAGATGAATTAAGCTACTACGCCTTTATTGATGTAGCCTAGCTAGAAAGCTAAGGACGCCGAAACCGACAGCCCAACGTTAACGGAAAATAATTATGTCGGCTTACCTTTCAGCTAAAAGTACGTGGCCGTCAAGAAGCTGCTAAAGCGCAATAAATAGTGGTCGAACGGGCTAGCCGCAGCGGCTAAGTGCACTCCACCTTGCAGGTCATGTCGGTGATGCTGCCAGCGGCTCGCCTCGGTCGGCTGTGTTCCTGTCAGATCTCCCTGAGCTACTAGACAAAATAAAGCGATGCACCATGGGAAGCCAGAGGAAATACTGACAACATACTCAACATTTACACTATTTTTTTTTTATCTTCCAGTTTGTAATATTCATTAGAAATACATTTATGAATTTTCAAAGACGTATATTAGAAAGGGGGGCGGAGGGAGCAACGATTACTAACCTTAAATAATATAAACTGCGCAAGTAGCGGATGCCCTTAGTATGCGACCGTTTTGCGTTGATAAGCGTCATCACCATGGCAACGGACTCCTTTCAATATTCTTCAGAGATGTATTTACGCCACCTAGTGATACTGTTGCAACGTTGCAATGCAGTGATAACGTTTTTATTGAGATTTGCATCCTGCCGGCGTCAGGTGAATACAGAATGGTAAATGTAAAACGATGTGAAAGGATGTAAGGTTGGGAAAGCTGTTAGACAGCTGGTGGACAGCAGAGGGCGGTATTACTCTTCAATGGTAGTTTAAGGAACAGCTTTTTTTATTCTTTACTCCTATTTCTCTTTCTCCACATCCACGCTGCACACTCTTCTGAGAGCAATGAAAAGTAGGTGGTTCTAGAGTTCTGAAAATTGCACTACGAACAGCCTTGCTTAAAACAAATTTGAATGCTTAGAAAACAAAACAACAAATCCATAATTTATTTGCCAAAGAACAAGAAACAGATATCACAATATTCATTAATATTCAAAAACATATTCACGGATACTTTGTTTATGCTTATTTTAAATCTGATTCCACTTGAAGCTGAGGAAAAACTGCAAAAAAAAAAAAACAACTCCTTATGAATGATTCCACATCTACTATTGGCTGGACTTCAATGGGTTACACAAGTAAAGTGAGTGATATATAGTTTAGTAAGGGTAAAAGAAAGCTCACATCAAAATACTAGGGATTACTTTACACTGCCATGCTATCTATCCCTATGAGTCAAAATTAGAGAAATGAATGAATGTGGAAAATGACACAGAGACATACCAAAACTCTCTTATCTTTTAAATCATCTCAGCACTTTTCACTCCAAGCTTCACTGAGTTCCTCATACTGGGGTATGTAAAGGTGGAAAAACAGAGGCCCTTTCATCGCTGCCCCAGAATATCACTATGAATTATTTCTGGCCATACAAAATCCACGGGAAGCGGCTACTGTGTAAAATGATACAAACCAAAAACAAAAAGATTACATTTCACGTCCAACCTTAGAGTGAACCTCACATCTCTAAATATAAACAATCTAAGTAAGTGGAATTATTGTCCCCATCCAGAAATGTTATTTTTCTAAACAGACTTTAATCTCTTTCTGTCTTTGTCCTGTTTGCAGTAGGGATTAAATTCTCCTTATTACTCTTTTAGCATTTCTGGCACACTTCCCAGCTTCCAATGAGTTAGGAAGTAAGAAAGTTATCCTCACACAAGAAGAAATCCCCAACAGAAAGTCTTTTCCTCCATTGATGCTATTTTGCCTGGAGGTGATTTTTTTTTTATACAGTCAATCCCCTTCATTTATCACAACATGCAGTGAAGTAGCACATTGAGAGGAACTAAACAAATAAAAAATGAGCTCCTGTGTGTCTATGGTTTTATAGCCACTGTTTTCCTGACCTGTGCCTAAAGGGGATCAGATCAGGTTAAAATGAAGCCGAGGAAAATCCAGATTAAATCCACTAACCAAAATTTCTCTTCCAGCAGAGGTTTGCTGTAACATTGGCATTACCCATAAGTGTGTTGCAATCCAGCCCAGAGCCTGTCCTACTTTGAAATTCACCTTTTATGCAGAAACCAAAGAAATGCTTTCTCTCGAACACAGGCATGAACTCAGAAATGCGTGATGCCATGCAGATGGCGGCGAGGCCTTTGGACGTGAGCCTAAAATGTCTCTCTGATGGAAAACCAATAAGAGTGAGCAGTTAGGGTTTCTTTTTAATTTTTATTTTTTATTTTTTTTGCAACTTCTTGGCAATCGTCACACTCACTGAGATCAAAAGTGAATTTATGTCATTTTTTAAAATGCGTCTCATCGGTATAGTTACTGGATTTCACACAGAACTTTTTACAGAGGCACAAATGAAATGTGGGCACATCACAGCCTGTCCCATAGGGCACTTTTTTTTTCTTTTTAACTCAGTCGATCTGCCAGCACAAACACTTCTCAGGTTGTAATAGTTTTATAGTTTTTCTATTGAGACTGGCAGAGCCGGTGCCTCAACAACTCTGAATACCCAATTTAATTTTCCAACACCCTTAATTTTATTAGTGTCTGCCTACAGAAATATAGTCATCTATGTATCATTGACAGTAACATAGAGTGGCAGGGTTAAGGTTTCTGCTGCTGTGAAATGATTGAGGTTGCGTGGTATAAACCTGAATATGTAACGTGGCCTGTCTGTGTATCGGTTGTGGATATTGAGATTCGTTTAGAATATTGTCCTGCTGTGAAGGTGAGCTTCACTTTTAGCTTTTCCCATGAAATTTTCAAAATGCGTTTTAAAGTGCATTTATTCTTTAAATGCTTGCCAGCTTCAGCATAGAAAAGCTCCCAGAGTCTCAGGATTGTAAATCCACCTCCAGGCAAAATAGCATCAGAGATGCTCCTATTGCCAAATTCTGGATACATTTCTCACTTGACACAGTTTAAAAATCTGCCACAAATTTTCATCAAGCCATTTAATGTACAAAATTATTAAGCAACAGAAGATATCACATAAAATCCAGGCCAATCTTGGAAGAAAACCTGTTGGAGGCTGCGGGAGAGCAAATATCCATTCAGGGGTAAAATGTAATGGTTTAGATCAAAGCATAATCATTTAGTAAAATGGTCCAGTTACAAACCCACATCTGGCAAGACTTGAAAAGTGTTGTTCACATCCTGTCTTCATCCATTCTGACTGAGCTTGAGGTGTTTATGCCAAAAAACAGAATTGAGATACCTTTCAGTCTCCACAAAGCCAAATCTGACATAAACTTACCGTTTAACACTTTTCAGCTTTAACTGCGGCGAAAGGTACTGTAGTTTTATAAAACATGAAGATAAATGCATGCCACAACATTTAGGTAAAGAAGTTTTGCAAAAAAAAAAAATCTTTTACTTCATTTAATGCAACGATCTGTGTTCACAGGTCATAAAAAAAAAAATCCCAATAAAATACACAGAATTAAATAACTGTAACATGACAACATACGGAAACATTTACCAATGCTTACGAATACTTATAATTATGAATAGCTTTGCAAGATATTGATTGATGGCTCATTTAAATTTAAAATAATTCACTCTTATTTATAAGCTGCTACTAGCAGGACCTCAAACCGCATAAATCAGGTGAAAAATAAAATGATAAAATTAGTGGGGTGGGGAGAAGGCACTTCAATTAAATAGCAATACATTTCTCTGACACAACTTCATGCCAACTATATAAACTATAGGAAATTTACAAGCTGAGAAAGCAAAGAGAGGAAATTAGAGCCAGCATGTTACACGTTGGGATCCTGATGGACAGCCCTGCTGTGGTGTAATTGCATGCCTGCTGCCAAAATGTCTCTGCCTTTATTCTGGTAATGAGGCCAGACAGCAGGAACACAGGATTTTCTACGCAGCTTTTTTGACAGCCCATGGAGAGCAATGAATTTATTGCAGCTTAAAATTGAGACATTAATTACAAAGTGCTAATGAAGCACTAACATCGGACTTTGATGTGGGTAAAACCGAAGGTGCCACCTTCTGCCAAAACTTTTTACCAGCGGGATCAAACGAAATCATGAGGCTTCACAGCACAAAGCCAAAACAGTTTAAGAAAGTTGAAGTCTGTCCCAGGTTTCACCATGGTGGAGACAGGATGCACACTTCAGACAGTCCTTCAGAAACCGAGCCGGGATTTTTCTGAGCAATTAATAGCTTATTTGCTGCAGATAACTCTCTTGGTGTAATTTATTAAAATCAGAATCTTCTGGTTAGTGGAAGCTGGAGCCTTACAAATTCAGCATTTGTTTATTCATCTATTTGTGACACCAAATTGTATCTATTTTATTTTCGATGCGTTTATGTTTTTCACATTGTTATTTTGCTTCTGCTTGAAGTTCAAGAAAATGAGCAGAGACTTTCATGAAGGTCTGGAGTTTGAAAAAAAAAACAACGGTCACAGTGTGGCCTTATGACAGAGGGTCACAAGGACTGCGAGAGTAGCTGTAAATGAGTAGGATGTACATAAAGAGGCTAACTTTAAGGCAATTTTCCAGCTGTGCTAAATGGCCAGCTGTGGACGGGTTCCACGGAGGATTCTGAAGCACTTTGATCCAGATGTGAAAGTAATGTTGATCTTTTTTACACCAAATTATTTTTTGACAATATTAAAAAGAAAAGAAAAAAACTTCAAATAAAAAAAAAATAAAATAAATAATAAAAAAAATAATAATAATAAAAAGATGAACTGGAAAAGTTTTATGGAATTGTACTAAACTAGTTCAGATATTGTTTGACAGACAAGGATGAGTTTGTGCTATTTAGTTACTGAATTGGTAGGAAATAAAGACAAATATCACATCTGGGGCTCCTCAATATTCTTTTCTTAGGCCACATTTATTCAACATCTCTGTAGTTCAGATTATTGAATACTACAACATGTCATACTATATCTGAGCCTTTGACATACAACTTTATAGAAACTGGCACTTACCAGACCTGAAGGAGCAAAAGACTCCCAAGCGTCCCAAAAAAAATCTAGATGTGATTATAGACATTTTAGCAAAGTCTCATGGAAAATCAGCTTATTACATACAAAAAATGCAAGAACTAATAGTTTCCTGTCAAAGCTCAGAAAACTGGCACATGCTTTCATTTTCAGTAGGCTACTTTATACCCATGGTGTCTAAAATGAACTAGGTAATTGAAACAGATTAATGCTGCTGCCAAAGTCCTGACCAACATTAGGAATACGAATCACATTATGTCAATAACGTAATTTATTATTGATTTAATGAATCACATTATATAGTGTGACTCCCTATTTGTAAAAGGATACAATTTAAATTCTAGTAGAGGATCCGTAAGGCATCAAATGATTGTGGGCCTAAATGTATTTTAAAGTTGATGATCCGGTACGAACCACATAGACCCTTCAATTCATCGGAGACCAACTCTATTAGTCTCCAGAGGAGGAGAATCAGGACGTGGCAATATTTAGTCTCTATGCTCCACAGCTCTGGAATAAATTCTCTGAAAACTTGAGTTCTGCAGAAATATTTGTTTCCATTGAAACCAAACTGAAAACATTACTGTTTTCACAAACATTTTCATAAAGATTATGGGTTAAAGGTTAAGTTATGGGTTAGTTTTTATCATCACTTAGCTATGTATTTCCTTCAGTTTTGATTGATCTCGTCTTTTTTTCTTTTTTTAACCTTGCTTACATTTTACATGTTTTAAATTATATTTTTTATTTTTAATGTAAAGTCCAATGCAACATAAATTTGCTTAAATCGATGCAGGACGAGTTCCGAAGTTCCTATTGTGAGAATCAAAGAACAAGGGCAATTAGTGGGGATATCTGTGTGTGATTCCTGCCTCGCATAATTAATTAAACGTTTCAGAGCGTGAGGCTCTAAGCACGAGGCTCCTGCTGCAGGGGTTAAACACTAGTTGCTGTTTATGCATCCTCCGCATGGATTCCAGTGCCTGCGTGATCTGCTGTAGCCTTGGGCCCGCTCCAGTCAAACTGGCCTACTCATCCTTTATAGGTGGACTCCAAATAAAACAGCGCGGCTCGGCCAAGCAAAACCCACTACAGAGCTATTTTCCATCGTCTGTGTGGCCATGCAAAACACGAGGAGACCGTTTTACCCCGCTCCTTCCCCAGATCAAGAAACACTAGATCAGAGAGACTGATGAAAAGGTCCAATCAACACACTGTCAGGGCCTTTCCTAAAGCCTCCCACTTCCTCCGTGGCTGTAGGTGAGGAGTTTTACCCAGTCCTGCTCCTCTCTGAGCGGGACCGCCGCTTCACGGGCTCGGCGCAGACAGGGTGTGTCGGAGCGAGCCGCCTGAACTGAAAACATTTGCTTTTCAGCCCGTGTATTTTATTTCTTCCCACCGTCTCAGTCGGACACATTTCCTCCATATTGACAACATCCTGTGTTCCCACATGGTGTCAAGACGTTCTGAGAAACTTGCCAGACGTTCTCCTTCGCTCTGGCGCTGCTCTGACCTGTTGCCAGTATCACACAGGGGCCTCCGCTGCTCATCCAGGCTGACTTTTTAAACAAGGACATCTCCCACCAGGATGGCTACAGTAGTGGGGTCCTCAGGGCCTCATGGAGGGTATCAACTTGACTGTCTTCTTTCAGAGATGACTGAAGGAGATGGCGGATGACCCTCACCCAGTTGCTGGGACTGGAAACCCCACACCAGCTGGCTACTGTGAGAGCACAGGAAAGCCGTGGATTAAAACACCGGTAGTGCAGAGTTCTCTGTGACTTTCAGGCCACCAGTGCTGAAAGAAAAACTCCTCTGCAAAAGAGTAACATAATGATGAACATTATTTAATATAAAGAACATACTGCATTTAAAAACCCATAAACAATACAACCAGAAACATCTATATATCCAGTATAACATAGTGGATTGCTATAATGTGGAAAAAAAAAAAAAGTTTATTTAAGCTTATGTGGGCATAACACGTAGCAAAATTATCCAGATTTACCTCAAAATCACAATTAGATTTTTCATTACACTTTATATTAAAACATTAGAGCAGGCTCAGTTCACTAAAACAATTGCTGCCTGAAAGCTGCAGTATGTAACTTTTATAAAACAAAATGGTTTTTTCCATATTTGTTGAAACTATCACTATGTTGTGCTAGTATGAGACAGATGGTCTGTGACAAAAAATCAAGCTCCTTTCCCTGTGGTTCTGCTATCATCTGGACAAATACACTGCTCTGTCAGAAACAACCAATCAGAGCCAGGAGGAGGGTCTTATCGCTACCAATCCACCTTGTGTATATGCTGCTCAATCCCTCCCCTGTGCGCTTTGGTACCCTACAGCTGGTCCACTACAATGGAACTTGTCATGAATGCTCAGGTAAGTTACCATGGCCGCCGATGATGGTGGATAAACTCTAAGTTATTTCTCCGCCATCAGCACATTGAGCAGTGAGTACATAAGCATGATTGACAGCTTTGTTTTGGTTGTTTGGTTGTTTTTGACCGGGAGTGAAAAATTTCTGCAGACGGCAATAGTAGCTCAGGGAGGATGCAGAGGAGCACAAATTATCACAAATTATGTGTCATACTGTCAGGGACATGGTGACTTTTTAACAAATATGTAAAAAAAACAAACAAAAAAAAAACATATTTTTGTAAAAGTTTCATGCTACAACTTTAAATGTTATTTTACAAAAAGGTTTTGCTCATCATGTTTTGGACCCAATTTAAAAATCAGATTTAGAATTGTAAGCAGAAAACTTGAGCACCCTGTTTTTAGAGCAAAGCATATTCATGAGTCAAAACGGCCTAGGCAAAGTTCAGACTTAAATCCAATTGAGAATCTGAGGCAAGTCTTGAAAATGTTCACAGTTGCTCAGAATTTAATCTGAATTACCTTGAGCTATTCTGTAAAGAAGAATGGGAAACACCTTCAGATTGGATGCGCCCAGCTGGTAGAGTCACGTCTTTCAAGACTTGAAGCTGTAGTTACAAATGAACTGCAGTACGCAACATATCTTCAGTTGTTTTTAAGAGCTCTAAAAGTTGTCCCTATCTCTTGCAATATTCAACAATTGTAGTGGTTATTAAATCCCGATTAAATGCATGCTGTCTAATAAATCGTTGACTTGCTTTGTGCTTGCACACGTGGACTCAGACTTTCATTCTTCGCTTAGATTTCAAAACAGCCACACGAACCTAAGACCGAGCAGAGGAGTCTTTTGGAGCATATTCTGCTGTTCAGTGGCAAATGTTATTCAGAGTTTCATTCTGGAAATTCTTTCCATGCTATATTTTCACTCAGGCATGGCGGGTACGGCTCTGCCTTAAAAACTCATGCAGGCCCCGCTCCACTGCCCCAGCGTGTGCAATGAAAAGAGCCTTTATGTACCACTGACGCTGACTCATTCTTGAGAATGTCAGCAACACCCAAACAAACAAACAATTTTAAATGTGTGCGCACATTATCCAACACAAAAGATGGCTTTTTTTCCTTTCTTTTTTTTTCCTTTCTTTTTTTTTGGGTTTTCCATCTTTCTGTCACTCTGATGGAGCATGCAGCAGATTCCACAGAGGCAGTAATTTGCTTTGGAGATTCCATTTAATTTTCCTCACTAATAAACACACCTTGAACATAAATCACTTCTCTGCTTTTCTTCCTGAAGGAACGGAGCTCCTAATGAATCAAGGGCCTGGCAGCATTTCTGGGGTTTGATAGCGGTACGGTGAAATGACGCATTGTTCTGACTTGCACCTCGAAATGCCCAACAGTCATTTATGAATCCAAATGCATGAACGTTGAAGTATTCAGGGGGGACGTTAAAGCAGGAGCTGGCACACGGTGCAACCGCAGCAGGGTGCATAATTTGGTTGCAAAGCGAGTCCAGCTATGGAGTGAAACAGTACAAATCGCTCTACAAAGTGCAGAACTGTGACTCTGTGACCGCACATCTGCTAGCTGAGGTGTTTGATGAGGGAAATTACACTGACAAACGTGGCATGCATGAAATATACTGCAAACAGTTGATGGAGGGAGAAACTGGAGTTGGGGGGGGAGGGGGCTGTGTAAACTGAACTGGTGTTGGCTCTCCAGTTAGCGAGAGGGCGACGAGCCTTCTGAGGGAACAGTAAGGGGCAGAAATAACAATATATACTGACACAACTTCCACTGCAAGAACAGAAGCTATAGAAGGAGCATAAGTCTGAGTGGGTATTTAACAACCCTACTCCAAAATCTATTCAGATAAAATTATTCCTCAGAAATTGGCATGATGAAAGGATATCAAAATTGACAATGCTTGAGATGTTTTAATCGTTTAAAATATTTATTTATTTTTAAATGCGTATTTCTCTGGCTATTTCTTCAGGAAGACATCACAACCTGGCTCCTGTATTAACCCTTTAACATTTTTACCAGCATTTCTCTGAGAAGTAGCTCCTATAATGAGCTCAGCTGATGTGCAGTTCCTCCAGATGTTTGCTAATTACTGTTGGCTAGTCTGAAGGAGCTGAGTGGGGGAGTCAGGGGTACGGCTGCTCTGTGAGGTGGAAGCTTGGAATCTGCAGCTCCAAAGAGGAGCTGTGCTTTGAAGGCGGCGCTAGATCCCACCAGACGTTTTGCGCGGCTGAATGGTTGCCACGGGAGATTAAAGGATTTCTCTAACATGAATGAAACAATCAAGGCAACACTCCAGGTATGTTTTTGATGAGGGAATGACATTATAACATGATGTAAAGCTCAAAAAAGTCAACTTTGTAAAACACAGCCCCAATAGAACAAGTTAAGGAGAAATTTTAAAGAGAAATTTTGGCATTGTTTGCGGTAATTTTTGCCCTAAATGTTGGAAGTTTTCAGAAAAAATAACAATTTATGGTACAGATTTTACATGGGGTTACCCATACCATATCTTTCAAATGCAATCTCCAGATTTTACTAGACTCAGGATGCCTCGAGCTCAGACACAAAGAGTGGAAATTAGTAGAAACAATAAATTACGACTGCTGAAATAAATAATTGGCAATATTGTTTTGTGCAAATCTTTGTTCTCTTCTTATTTATCTTGTCACGTCATTGAATTGCACAAACCACAGGTCAACATCTGATGGTTTTGTGTACATGAATGCATTGACATTGACAAGTGAAATTGGCAAATTGGTAATAAAAAAAAAAATTAATTAAAAAAAATATATAAAATTTGCCCATGAGGGGAATTTAAAAGTTGACTGAAAAGTCGCTCCCTCATCTTCCCTCTCATTTTCCACTCTGCCTTTTGTGCGAACCTGCCTCAGTTAACACATAAGAAAATGGAATTAACTGAGAAAATTAATCACACGCAGCAGTGAAAGTAACATTTGTTCCTCATTTCATAAGATAACTCAAACTAGAAGTTAGGTTGTTTTTGCACACTGCGCCAGAAACGTCTGTGAGCATCTGCTTTGTGGATGTTATGGACCGAAGCTGACAGACTCATTCCTTGTCTTTCCACTCTATATGCCAAATTATGCAAACCAAAAGCTTGATTCAGCAAACAGATTTTACAGTGTAGCTCTCTTCAAATAAATCTCAGCCTAATTTAATTATATGTATCCTTCCCGGTGTCTATCACCACCTCTTTGGGACTTGGAGTCAAAAATCTTAGCCTAAAGTAACATAGGGCATTAAGAATATTTGACCCTTCTTTCAAATGCACTTGTTAGATGAGAAGCGTTTATTGTCTTGGATTTCTCTCTTTCTCCCTCCCCAAATATTTTTTTGATGCCACCAAAAGAATTTGCCAATGTTTGTAAAAGCAGTGGAGCGCTCATACTCAATGAACAGGATCGCTATTTTCTCCCTCCAGCAGATAAGTCACGCTCAGTCGATCATCTCCCTGCTCCTAATCCTACCAGTAATCACTAAGAACTCTGGGAGATTCACTCGTGGTGGTTTAATGCTACGCACGCCTCGCTGGACAGCACGAAGAAACAAAAAGTAGCATAAAGACACATAAATGACGTCGCTAATTTAAAACCGCTCCATGATTAATTACGTTGAGAAACAGGAGTTTAGTGTAATTTAGTGCTCTGCGTTCACCTGCTGGTGGGCTTGAATTTCCAAACAGAAATAGAAATCATTCAGACTGGGCAGCAAAGGTGTGAAGTGTATAATCTCAGAGTCGTAAAAAGCCCACACAGAAGTTCAGCATGCCTCTTAATTCAAACTTGAAGTGAAAGACGTACGGTTTCTAAATGAGAGAAGTAACCGGAGAAAGGCAACCACAGGGCATGATGCCGTCATCGCCGTGCCAATCCTTTGAAAATGTTTGGTGTTGCTTTTGTGTGTGACTTTCCCCAGAGAATTAAGCTTTGGTTTCGTCAGACGAAAACACATTCTCTCATTAAGGTTTCAGAGATTTTAGCAAAGCCTAAATGTTTTGCTTGGAAGAAAAGAGTTTTGTCTCGTAAACCTTTCTAGTCCGTGGAGAGTAAACATGAATGTCAAGTTAAGATGCAACCAGCATTTTACTGAAATGGACAGAAATTCCTGCGGTGTTTTCAGTGTTACTCTCAGCCTCTTGGCAGCAGGCCTGACCAACTTTCCAGTTCTTAATTACTCTGCCCTGATCTCTCCACTCATTCTCATTGACTGTCTTTATTATGACATCCAGTTTGCAGTCATGTGAAAAATTTTGAATTCTCCATCAAACATTCAGTGGTTTCAAATGAAATGTTCACACGTCAACGTCTAATCTTTATTTATCCTTGGGTGAGGGAACTGATTTATTCGTGGATAAACACAGAAACATAACCTGGATTTTTCTTTATTAAACAAAAGATACCAACGAAAATGTATATTTTTATCTGACACTTTACTCTTGCTTGGTTGAAACAGCTTCAGAAAGTTGCTACTTGTAGCCATGAACCAGTCTTTTGGTCAGTCTCAGGAAAGTTGGTCCAACTTCTTACTTTCAGCTTTGAGAAGTCTCTGACTCGACCCAGGAATTTCCTTTTTTTTTTTTTAATGCTTATCCATTTGTGGATTTCTTTCTGTCCATTTCTTTCTTCTTCAGCTTAAATTTTTTCATAGCTGCTCTCACATTTTCTTCAAGCTCCCTCTGATATGCTTGAAGAAGGGCCAGCTCTTTGTTGCAGAAAACAACAAATCCCCAAACCATGTCGCTTCCACCTCAATGATTCACTGTTGTTATGAAGTTCCTTCCCAGAATGCTGTAGTTGGTTCAGTCCAAACACGTCTTCTGTTTTTGTGTCCAAATACTTCAGTTTTACACCGATCTGTCAAAAAAAGAAAAACAACGTCCTGATCGTTGGATATATTTTCTGTCTACATTCTTTCTGTCAAACTTTATGGCCTTTTAGTTGAGCCTGTGCTGTCCTGTGGCGTCTCAGAGACAGAGAAGAAAATAACTAAAAATAAATAAATGATTATAGATAGGTAAACAGAGATATTTAAGAGACTGAAAATACTTTCACTTTTATGTATTTGATTCATATGCTTTTACTCATCTCTGCTTCAACAATCATTGTTTGCTTTAACTGACTTTTCTTCTTGTAAAGTTGGTTTAATTCCTCTCAGATGCAGCTCAGATATTTCCATTTTTTCAGTCTCTGAACCAGCGGAGACAGAAAGGACACATCTGCAGGAGACGTGCAGACACAGAGCTGATGATTACTGCAGGTAAAATCACTTATTACCGTGCTGAAAATGAGCAGCTGCAGCCGGCAGCAGGGACAACAGCATTTTACCAGGACGTGTTTTTTTTTTTTTTCCTGTGAGTGGAATGGTCCGAACGTTTCTCCATGTCAGCATATTGATTGTTCTTTATGCAAGAAAAATAAGTGCGACAGTACACAACTGGCATTTTTAGTCTAAGTCTGCAAAATTTAACAAGTTTCACTTTTCGGTGAACCGCTTTTTAACCAAAAACATAAATAAATAAAAATAAAGATGTCTGTCCTAGAGAGTTTCAAACTAAGCCAACCTCTTTAAATGAGGTATTTACCTTTCACTCTAAAAACAGGGGAAAAAACTGAAGAAAAAAAGCCCAACACCCGCCTGTTTGCTCTGCAGCTGTTTAGTCAGGTGAATAAGCTCTAATTAGGTCTTTTTCTGCTTAGTCTGTGTGTTATTTGTACTATAATAGAGCTATAAACTGTTTAAAGCTGTAAGAATATCACACTGCCTGTGCTCCCAACAAGAAAAAGATGTGACTTCAAATTGGATGCCAGCTAATTTGCAAAGCTGACTAGTGGTCTGACGGATGAAAAGATGCAGAGTCAGAATCTTCACTTGATGCCGAATAATTAAAGCTCCCTAATCAACTGGTTGCCATAAAGACTTTTAATGAACCACTTTACAGTAATTTTGCTTTACAAGTTTGCCTCAATGAGCAGAGATGTCGAGACAGGCCTACCCGTTCGGTCACGGGAAAAAAAAATCCCACAGAAATAAAGGCACATTTTATGAGAACAAGCTGAGTCTTAACAGGCAAGCTGTCATGGACGTTTCCCACCCAAAGCATGAAGCAAAACTCGCAATGAGCATCGCGACAGCTGGTAAAGTTTTTGGAGGCCGGCAGCAATTTATTCGTATGTTAAAAGACAGAACATTCGACTGGAGATCAGAGGGGGGAAATGCTCTCAGTGCAGAGGGCAGACGTGGGGGAGAGACAGACGGGAAGCCACCTTTTCGTATCCGAGGTACCAGCGGATCAGAGAAGCAGCGGCAACTTGTAAAAAAATATATATATATATTTTACGTGGAGGCGCAAAAGTTGTTAAAAATTCCAACAAATTCCTGACAATCAAGCCTGGGATACGGTCTGACCCTCGCTGAGAGTGATTCAGCCGGGTTTTTGCACTGAGAAGCACCATTAGTTCATTGACAAATCCCTTGCTGAGAGAGAAAAATCAAGCCAGCACTGAGACGGCCTGAGTCACCGCAAGCGGACTGATTTACAGCCACTCTCTGGCTCCAGGACTGATGTTCAGAGAGATGCTGCTGCGGCTTGACCCCAGACACGAACACGACCTTCTCTCTCTCATTTGATCTTGTCCAGGCTCTCAGACTTGACAGCATCGCCCGTGTGTTTCTTGCGGGGGTCTGGAAGCCATCAAGAACCGTTCTGTTTGGGTTACCTTCTGCATTTGCCTTTCTTGTGATGCTGTATAAAACCATGGGAAACGAAAAGTTCAATCTAATTCTGTAACAAAACCCCCAGGCCCTGCGCAGTCTAAACCAGGACAAAATTGTGCACAGACAGAAAACGTGTAATCTTATTTGTCTGTCATCTTAGAGTCCCTTGCAAACATCCAACCAGAGCTTCAAGTGGTTTTTTATTCCATAAATGATGGACAAGATGTAATTTTGTAGATGCTCAAAAGCCATCCAGCTGAAGGTGCATTGAAAGGTGTATTTTTTTTTTTTCCAATTTGCATTGAAAAAGCCACCACACATGAAGTTTTTGATTATAATGAAACTGAGGATTTTAAAAAGTACAAGGGGCATGGATATGTTTGGAAGGTACTGTACTGTTTGCATTGAAACACTTCTTTTCATCAACTATGAAGCGAGATAATTTAGCTAATTTAGCACCAGCCTCCACATTATGCAGAAACAAAGCATTCCCAGGCTTAGCTCCAGCCTTGCAGGGGTTTCCTGCTGCGTCTGTCAGATCTTAAGTTGCTTTTACCCGCTTTACTCTGGAAGAACATACTTCTAAGCAAGTCAATTCTTGTTGGTTGAGCAAAACACACTTTCTTTTATTTTCATAATTATTTTTCCTTTGTGCCCTGCCAAGCAGGCCTAATGAGTCACTCAGGAAACAACACCTGCCATTTGGCCGCGGCTTGCTTCCCTTTCATCTGAACGAGTCCCCAAACGGCTGATTCACACAAACGCTTTAATGAACCTTCAAAAGTAATGGCTGGACCTATGAACAGTTCGACACAAAGAGGCCAATAAAATATCTTACCGCAGCGTTGGCTTTAATGCAGGCGAGAGAGAGTCCTTGTTCAGACTCAGGCAATAGCGAACATGGACAGCCATGTAAAATATAAACAGAAATGTAATAATTATATCGATTTTTTACGGCTTTCCTAGTATGAATTGTGCGGCGGTTTCTTGTGTGCCAAATGAAAGTTGCTCAGTTGGTCATATGGGAGCTTTATTCTTAAATAGGTGCTTATTTTTATTTTTTTGTGTGTGTGTTTTTCTGTGAATAGAGATTGGGAAGGTGTTGCCTTTACTGCTTTCTGCAGTTTTCTCTCTCCCCTGTATGTTTGTCCAGGTGCACGCGAGGTGTATGTGTTAAAGCCACTTTTATGACTGAGCGCTCAACCAGTTTCAGTTCTTGGCACACCAGCGCTGCCGCCTCTGTGCTGAGCAGAAAAAGTTTGGGACAGAAAACCAAAAAAAAAGGGTTCTGAGCAGCGAACTGAGTCAGTGAGAAACTCAAACGATGGTTTTCACAACGTCTGAAGTGGTACTAAGTAACTGTGCCATGTGTTGCAATATCGAAACATAAGTTCACTTAGAGCACATAATTAAATTTGGAGCAGATGTTTTGCTGTTTTAATTTGTGGCTTGAACTATTTGGTAACAAGAATAACTAATACTCTGTGTATTTTGCAACATTACACAAGCACAGACTTTCCTGTATGCTTGTGGGATTGTAAGGGATGTAACAGATCAAAGTCCGTCAGATGAGATGGAGTGCATTTGTGAACAACTAGTTTCAAGTCTTGACCCAGTTTGAGCTGAACTTTGACTGGGCCATTCTAATGATGGCCATACATTGATCTAAATTTACCACCAACAGCCTGGTGCTTCTATTACCATGTTTCACTGTGGAAACGGTATGTTCAGAACAAAAAAGGAGAATATATATATA
>CAEGAE010041173.1:0-26861 GCA_903067095.1 Girardinus metallicus
GATCGCCAGCTCTCTCCCTTATGCAATAAATGTGGAAGAGAGGTTGGAACGTACTACCATTATTTCTGGCAATGCAATTTGATTAAAAGATTCTGGGGGGCAATTTCTAAAGAGCTGAGTGATGTGTTTCATGTAAAGATCAGCTGTGACCCAGGTCTGTTTCTTCTTGGCCTCCCTTCGAAATCAGTCACTCTGACACAATCGCACTTCAAACTTTGTGACAAATTATTGCTTCTGGGTAGAAGATGCATTCTAATTAATTGGATTAAGGACAGGCCGCCGACTGTTACACAATGGTATAGAGAAATATTTAGGGTCCTCCCTCATGAAAGGATTAGTGCAGTTCTTAAGGGTAATGAGAAATGTTTTATTGATATGTGGTCTCCTATGCTTAGCTATCTACCTAAAGAGTTGACGCAACTTGTGTTGAGAGGTCAGAATCCTACAAAGTGGAAGGTCTCACCAGATCTTAACTAAAGAACATCCTCCTTTTGTATTACAATATATCTTTTTTTATCATTCGATGAGGTATATTTGTGTTCATGTCAGGCTTTAAATATGCATAAATGCTTGCCGACCATTGAAAACGTGACTTGACATAAATGTGACATTGTACGGCGGCTTCACTTGTTTTTTTTTTGTTTTTTTTGTTTCTCTTTCTACGCACACACCCATGTAATGTGCATAGGTAGTACAGTGTGTAATGCTCTATTTTCTCTGTTTGTGAAAACATAAAACTAATAAAAAAAAATAAAAAAAAATAACCAACTACAAAACAAGCAACAGACAGTACATTTTGTCAAATTCCATCATCAAGAATAATCAAATATATATTACTGTTCCAGCTGTTTTTCAGTAGAAACAAGTGAATTTTTTAGCCTTAATTTAAAGAAACTCAGTGTTTCAGCAGTTGTGCAGTTTTCTGGAAGTTTGTGTAAGGCAGGGATGTCCGAAGTGCAGCCTAAGGGCCATATGTGGCCCTCAGATTGATTTTGTGCGACCCCCAACTACCATTCTAGAATAAATGTAGCTCGTGAGCGCGTGATGCAACGGTCGATGGACTTAGCGGTTCAAATGTGCCAAGAGCTAAATGAGGCAAAAAAATATATATTATGTAATTTGTGTAATTTTCCCCAACGCAGCCGCATCCACTACACCTCCGTCTGCACGCCTCCCACTAGCTGGCTAGCAACAATTTCCAGACATTACATTTCGCCGTGAGACGGCCGCCGCTGACAGCCGTTAGCCGTTACGACGACACGGTAGCAATGGCGGCTGCCGGTAGGTGTCCCTGTAGCTCATAATGTCCCTGTAGCTCATAATGTCCCCGTAGCTCATAATGTCCCTGTAGCTCATAATGTCCCTGTAGCTCATAATGTTGCATTCGTTCGGCGCTCCCGACCGAAGTGACATGACTGAGTATATATAAAGAGAAAAGAAAAAGAAAAACAAAAAGAGGTGGCGTCCATTGAAGGAAGGAGATAATCTGCGGCGTTGATAAGGCTGACCACCATATCAGTGGCTCTGAAAGGTCAGCGACGGCGCCGGAAACAGACATTACAAGCTGATTGAAGCCTCTCAGAGAGGATTTGGCGTTTCTTCGGTGTGTATTGTGAAGCGTGCGGTGTAAGATATTGCTTTGGGGAAGGTGTCGGTGCCGCCCGATCGCTGTGAATGAGACGGAGGAATTTAATCAAGTCAGGCGTCCAGGGTAAAGAGTTTCATTCAGCTCCGTTGATGGACCATACACATCCGTCCAGAGCCAGGCCATCAACTCCCATAAGCTCGCCATTACTTTACTCTCACACAGATTTACTCTTTATTTCTACCAAAACAGACCCAGACTGAGAAATCAATGGAACGAGGAGCTGTTTTCTTCCCACAGACGAAGCTGATGTAATTTAAGTCCATCGGATGGAAAAGAAGAGAAAGGGAGTTAAAAGGGGGAAACATTTTCAGTCTCAATAATATATTCTTGTGGAGAAAGAGAGGGAGAGGAAGTCTCCTTGGGTATAATTAACAATATATGCTGTTAGTATCAGTGTTTCTGTTATTTCTGCTCACAGACAGAGGCAGAGGGCGATTCATTCAATTTGCTTTTAGGGTAGACTCTGCAGAGAGTCCTGGTTTATCTCTTAAAGAATAAACAGGAAAGTAAAAGGTCCATAAGTATCTTATTGTTTTACAGTATGACATAAAAGTAGCTTTAAAACTAGGTGTAACTACTTTGCTCTTTTTTTTTTGCAGTGGTGGGAACTGCTAGCTAAAATGTTAGTGGCTAACTCAAAAGCACAAATCGTAAATGTTAGTCCTGCTAATGCTAAAACGTTAAACCAGCAAAAATATTTAGCATAGGCTAATGTGCTACAGCGCTAATGTTAATCATACTGACACCAACCATGAGTCAACAGTACAATATGTGTTACGTCATGTGATCTTAACCTCAACCAGATCAAAGTTACTGAACAGCTTTGCTGGTTTTTTTAAGTGCGGACTGCTAACTAAAAGTTATAAAAAAGCAACAGAATAGAAATTTAGGTACAGATTTGCCTATTTCAGCCGTACTTTTAATAATTTATTGATGTTGTTTAACATTTGCAGTAACTAACGTCTGATTAAAAAGACCTGAAATCTGCATATACTTGGGACGCTCCATGCCATGTCGCATTGATGCAGTAGTTTATGCAAAATGAGCCCCAACCAAGTACTGAGCAGTACATGAACATACTTTTCAGTGAGGGGGCAAATTTCCTTATTGAAAATCGTCTTTATTGGTTTTATGTAACACCCAAGTATTCTGAGAACCTACATTTCGGGATTTTGTCTGAGAAATAATACAATTTAAGGCCTGAAATATTTCAGTCCGTTTAGAATGAAGCAATATATTATACGTTTTGATATTATAATTAAGTTAACAGAGACGGACCTGCATGACGTTCAGTTAACTGAATCATGACGCAGTTAAAGAAAACAAGCTAACAGAAATTTAAAATGCTGATTTTTTTTTTCAGCGTTCTAGCAGCAGTTTATGACCCAAAACGTGACGTTGGGATGTTCTTTATTTTTTTATGATAACTGTTGTAGTTATCTGGAGGACGGACTGAACAAATTGACTGAAAAACGTCATTGCAATAAAATGTAATTACAAGTGACCTCAGACGTGCAGTGTCGCTCCACAGACACTGCAAAGAAGCAATCAGGAGCAAACTTGTGCAGGACGGTTACTGTAGTTGTCAGAGAATTTGATTAAACTGGTTTTATTAGATTTCCAGAGAATGAACCGAGCTTATCTGAGTCGATTTTATTGTCCAAACACGGGAGGGCTGTTTCTAAATTATATTTGTGTGGTTTGGAGCAGAAAGCCAAATATTCTCCTCCGAATGCGGTAATGAGGAGATTCAGTCTTCCTCTCTGAACAATATTGGGTGAAATAAACGCAACATGGGGATTTACTCAAGCAGAGCCTTCAATAAAACATCCCTCCTAAGAAGTCAGATTTCCTATTAGTAATTCAAATGTTTTGTCTTGAAAGCGCCGCAGAGTCACAGCATAAAGTGGGAACAAGAACATTTCATTGAGGCGATGAAAGGATTTGCTTTCTTCTGAATTAAGCTGCCATAGATGTTTGGTTCCAAAACACAGAGCTCTGCCTTTACCTTCTTCTATTTTTCACTTCTGCTTCTCTTCCATGTGCAAAGCTCGGTCTGTCTAAGGACTGTGTGAGCCAGGTAATGAATGTTAAATCCCCCCCCAAAACAACACTGCTCTGTGAGGCTTGTCTATAATTTATTGCTTGAATCTTGTTTTTTTATATATATATAAAAAAAAGAAGCTGAAATTTTGATGAGGGAGCTTTAAATATTCACCTGGCAGCACAAGGCCATCTTGTAATGTTAAGTCGAATGTCTCATAAATTGGAAAGTAGTGAGGCACCTCCGTGTGATTGAGTTTCACTGGCAAAACACTGAGAAGGTCTGATTTTTTTTTTTTCTCAGAATTCGGACTTTAATCTTCTGAGATCAAAAGTCAAAATTCTGAGAATAAAGTCAGAATTCTGAGATATAAAAAGTCAAAATTCTCAGAGGAAAAAAGTCAAAATCCTGAGAGAAAAAAAGTCAAAATTCTCAGAGGAAAAAAGTCAAAATCCTGAGAGAAAAAAGTCAAAATTCTCGGAGAAAAAAAGTCAAAATTCTCAGAGGAAAAAAGTCAAAATTCTCGGAGAAAAAAAGTCAAAATTCTCAGAGAAAAAAAGTCAAAATTCTCGGAGAAAAAAAGTCAAAATTCTCAGAGGAAAAAAGTCAAAATTCTCAGAGAAAAAAAGTCAAAATTCTCAGAGAAAAAAAGTCAAAATTCTCAGAGGAAAAAAGTCAAAATTTTCAGAGAAAAAAAGTCAAAATTCTCAGAGAAAAAAAGTCAAAATTCTCAGAGGAAAAAAGTCAAAATTCTGAGAGAAAAAAAGTCAAAATTCTCAGAGAAACAAAGTCAAAATTCTGAGAAAGTCAGAATTCTGAAATAAAGAGTTGAGATTAAAGTCCAAATACTGAGATCAAAGTCAGAATTCTGAGAAAAAATAATTGTCATAAAAGTCTGAATTCTGTGTTTCCCCAGTGGCCCTAACCCTCTTCCGTACAGAACCTTTCCCAGTAGCTGCTTAGTAACGAGGAGCTCATAAGTGGTGATGAAGAACTCATTAGAAATAAGCTCCTCCTCTTTCTGTGAGCAGATCCTCGGTTTATACGCCGACATCGACACTTTCGGCTGTTTTCCAAACGTTCTCCACTCGCCAGTCAGGGTGGAAATTAGCGCTTCAGCGGATTTCTCTTTCGACGCGAACATCGCCCCCTGCTGAGAGGACGACTCCGGTAATGAACCTCTTTTTGTGCTGCCGCACTAAGTGGATCAAAAGTATGAAGCAGAACTCAAAAACACACCATTTCCTGAACGCAACACATAAAACTTATATGTGCAGCAAACACAGTTGTTAAATTTGCACAGGCATTAACTCATTAAGTTCTGATTTAATTTGCACTACAACATATTAAATTCAAGTAAAACGTAAAAGATTTTAAAAAGCATTTTGTAAATAGATATTAAAAAGACGACTTACGCAACAAAAGAACACAAAATCTTACCAAGTATTTTTGGTCTAGATTCTTGTGCAAATATCTTAGTTCACTTGAAATAAGACAAAACCAGCTTTCAAGTAACGTTTCAGCAAGAAATAAGAGCTTGTTTTACGTCAATCATTCCTTAAAGTCGAAAAAGTTAATCAGTGAGATAACATTACAGTACACTGAAAAAAGAAAACAGGAGATCCCACTTAAAAAAATGAGTTAATTTGTTACAAGAAATCAAATTAAGTTTATCCAAGTAAGTATGTTTATAAAGCTGTCCTGTTAAACAAATGTAAATAAATTTAATTTGCCAAACTTAATTCGACTACATGCAACAAATTAACTAAATTTTTTAACCTCAAGCTCCATTCTCTTTTTTCAGTGTGGAACAAGACATTTTAACTTACAATATGGGAAAATGTCTTGTTCTACCGGCAGATTATTTTTCTTATAACATTTTCATTTTTGTTAATAAATTACTGACATGAAACAAGCTCAGATTTCTTGTAAGTTAATACACGTGAAATAAGACGAAAATATTTGTAGTAGAAACTACATCACAAATACTTGGTAAGGTTTTGTGTTTTGCAGTGTAAGTACTCAATAACTAATCATAACATTTGATTTTATATTGTGAAATGATGCCAACTGGCAAAAAAAGGAAAAGTATGTGCAGATACTTGCTTTTTTAAGACTAAAATGAAACAAATTACTAAAAAATAATTCCAAAAGAAGAAATTTAGGCAGAATAATTTTCTGAGAATTTATTTTAACACATCATCATCATCATCATCATCATCAATAATCAATCTGTAGAAAACCTGATCATGTTACTCTGACTTAATAGATCATATTTTATGATTCTTAAACTCTTTTTCTTTGGTCAAGACAAGCAAAGTGATCATTTTTCTTAAACGTAATGACGACTTCAGTGCAGAAAAACACATCACAGGATGTGCGATTTACGCTGAGCCGACGTCTCATTAGAAGTTTCATTCATTCTCTAAAGTTTAGCAAAACAGCCCGAGAGCAGCCGTCAGAGTCGGAGCAGCGGCTGAGAAGTGATAATCCTTTTTGCGTCCTTATCTCCTGCCGACACCCCCGTCCTGGAGGCAGGCGGCCGTTGGACGGGCGACACCAGAACTCAGCGGTCCAGGTCCGAGACGATTCAGAGGATCATGGCCAGCCAGCCGGCCATCATGGCCACGCCGCCCATGGGAGCCACTTTGCCCAGGCTGGGGTCTCCGGTCAGAGCCTGGTGGTACAGCGGGCCGCAGAACATCCCCATCCCCGCCAGGAGGATGGTACCAGCCTGGAAAATAGACCCGTTTTCTAATCCGTATACATAATTTAAGGGGCGATTAAAGACTTTTTGATGTAGGGGTGAGCATTTATAGCATCATTTATCATTTATCGTGATACACTTCTTACCAAAAGAATTTAGTTTTATCGCTGTCACAATAAACTCCAATCAGTGATGATGATTAAAACCTCCCAAAAATGTCGGCATTGTCAGAATAGCAAGGTTTGCTGGACAATAAATTGACCCAGAAGTTATTGCGATAAAAGATAATATTGTTGTTTTGAGACCATTTTCGAGTAGCATAATGGTAAAGGAAAACATTCTCACAAATACAGTGACAGAACTTTAAGTTTATGTCGCCATCCACACTCTGCACTCACCAAAAGAGGTTTTCCACAGTGTGCAGCACCCAGCAGGGCCAGGCTGTGGTAGAAATGGTATTTGTTGGCAGTTTCATAGAGCTGAGAACAAAAATAATAACAATAAAAACACTTAAAACAGTGATGAAAAGTGAGCAGATGCTCTCATACACGTTAAGACAAAAAATTGTATTAAAGTAACAAATAATAATAATGAAAAGTATACAATTCAGTAAATTATACCATTATTCTGTAGTCATCCGGGTCTTTGTTTTTGAAGCCTAAAATGACATCAGGAATCACTTTTAGTTGAGCTACTGCTGTGGAGGCGGGTCACCTTGATTACAAAATAACGTCATTTACACGAATAATCCAGTAATTGGTGCATTTTCGAGTAGCCGAAGAGCGTATCTTCCTAACACACATTGATAGGAATAAAGATTTTTAAATGCCAATAATCAGAGCATGTCAAAACGAAGGGAAATAGTCTGTTTAACGGTCAGAGACTGGAATGGCAGGCATTAAAATGACAGCCCTTCTTGACTTTTGCAAATGTCACATTAAATAAAATCACTTTATAAAACGTCTAAGTGTTATTTTCTTACCATGAGCTCCGTAAGCCCCAGCTCCCACCGCAGCAGTCCCGGACAGAGCCGCTAACCTTCGAACCAAAACAGACGCCATGTTTTCCTCCCGGCAGCCAGTGATGGCGGTGCTGCCTTCACTGTCCCCATGTGATCTCCGACGTCTGCGCCGCCTTCATTTCAATTAGCCGTTTCGTAGTTTAATGTAATGGAACGACAGAGTTAAACGATTTTAAAATGAAGTTAGCATATCATAAAGCTTAATAGGAGCTATTTTACTTATGATTAAAAAATTTTTTTGATGCCAACTCCAACTTACCAAATCCATCTAATTAGCAAGCAAACGCAACGGCACTAGGTGCTGTCATGTGAGCCAAAATGGCGGCTCAGATGCCACAGTTTCAACGCTTTAGCGTGAAACTAAGATCCTGTTCTTGAAGGGAAGAGTTTTTTATTTTGTTCTTCAAATAAAGGTTCTTACATAGATATATTTTTAAAGAATCTTTCAAATAGATTCTTTAAAATAATCTATTTTATTTAGATTATTTTAAATCTAAATAATCTAATTTAAATCTAAAGGTAGATATATTTAAATATATATACATATACCTGTGCATTTTCAAACTGAAAGCTGCAAAATAAACTATGTACAAAACACATGAAATAAAAATATTTAAAAGAGGAAAATAAATATAAAATAATACCAAATAAAATAATGATAGTAAACGCAAATACACGAAGGAATAAACAGCTGCAGAAACCAAAACAACAACAACAGCAAAAATAAAACAGAATATAAAAAACAGCAAAAGCAGTTTTTAACATTTGTATATATCTACTAATGTTGAAATCTGATGATGGAGAAAAGAAAATATGATAGCATTCTAAAAATGTATGTAAGTTTAATGATTACACAGCTTTATTCGATTTTAAGCTATTCTTAGTAACATTCAACAACATTTCTGAAGTGTAGATGGTATCTAAAATAATTTTATTGTTTTGATAAATGGCTCAAATGCATGAGTTTTATGCACATTTTATTCTCTGATCCATTCCACATAGTGATGTATTTAAGTGCAACACTTAAATCCCTAATAAAGTGGATTTAAAATGTTGATTTTTTTTAAAATAAATGTAACTGCAAAGCGTCAAGCCCAGCTGAGTTCCCACCAACAGGGGGAGCTATATTACCTCCTCAATGGGGGAGTTTTAGCCTGTGAGCATGAAGGGGGAAGAGGGACCCCTTCCAATTATCATATTGAAATTACAGCGGGTCACACTGCATTACCAGAGCCACTAAACCACAGTTCCCATCAAGCCTCGTCCTTTGCTGACTTTGACACAGAATTACCACAATGCATGCAATTAACACATTTTAATGACCATGTTGCTAATTAAATTTAAGCTGTATGAGTCGCAAGCTGTCGTAGCCGACTGTGCGTTGGACCTGTTGTCAGGCAGGTCTTGTTAAATGCAGGTTCTGTTTAGCATTGGGCGGTTGGTCACTCTCAGGTCCTTTTTGTTCAGTTTGGGTCAGACGGGACCACAAGGACGGCAATAAAACATGATTTTTACATCTTGTTTCTAGAGACACGTAGCAAATTATCTGAAATCCCTGCAGCCGTGTTCAGGGAGATTCCTTCAAGAGCATCCATCCATCTCACTTCAGATCGCCCGGCCGTCTGTCTTCCTCCCGGCTCTCCAGTGACTCCAGAGTGTTTGAGCGGAGGTGTCTGCATGTACGTGTCCAATCTCCTCGGATCGTTTGGCCTGTCTTCTGGTGATCGAGCTACGGATCGTGGACACGTACAAGAGTTGTGGAAAAAAACACAGAATGCTGCTATTAATCCTCCCTTTTCTTTCGGAAAATGCATAAACTACACACGTTAGTAGTAAAAATGGGCTTTTAAACATTAATTTCAATTCCTTTTCAGGGTGGAGTTTTAAAAGAACTGGAATTGATTATTACTTAATATTTGACAGCTTTTCTCAGCAGAATTGTGGAGATTACTTAATTTTTAAAAAATGCTTTAGTTATTTTTTTTGCCCTGACTCAACGTTTGGGAATAGTTGATATATTCCCAATCTTGGTGAGGTTGGGGTCATCCCACAAGCTTAAAGCTAACCTATTATGCCTCCTTGAACAGGTTAGGATATGTTATTGGCCTATACAAGACATGTTCGTCATATTTTTTGCACAAAATCATTCTTAAATAATGAGATTTCAGCTGGTTAGTCCTGCCTGTTCAGCTCCTTTCAGAATTAGCTGGTTAGAGCTGTGTCACTTTTATGCAAATTGGCTGATGCTGGCCACGCCCCCCAACTCAACGTTTGCTCTTGCACATGAAAATAATGGCTGCAAACAGATGCACAATTATGCAAACGTACATCTTTGAAAAGCAGAAGTAGAGCCTGCAGCACAACCAACAAGAATTCAGTTTCTGGATGGTATGTCGACAACAAAACATTTGTCTTTTCCAGCAGTCATTGTACAGCGGATAGAGCGGTAAAACCAGCTGACCAAACATGCTGGAACTCAGCGTGGGTTGTTAGGCGACAGACTGGGCTTGGCTGGGGTTGCTACTTAACGTGTGACTCAACAATTTGGAGGTTTTTGTCATTTTTCAGACACTAAAAACAAGCTGAGTGTTTTTTAAGCACTTTTGAGATGCTTTTGGAAGCAGTTGAGACTCAAATTAAAGTACAAAAATGTTCAGAATGTGAATTTTCCACAATAGAGCCCCTAGACTGTCCACTGATTTCATTTATTTATGCTGATTTAGAGCAATTCTGCAAACAGTGTACTAAATTCCTCCATCTAAAGACTTGTTGCTAGTTATTACCAACTCTTGACCAGTTGTTGCTGGTTTAGGGAACAATTACTTTTACACAAATTACCAGGTTGGTTTAAGCAGCGTTTTTTCCATTGATAAATGAAAAAATAATTTGAAAAAAAAAACCCCAACAACATACATATGAGACAAAAAAAAGCAAAAGCAGAAGAAATAGACGAGTGTTTACCCCAGAATCGAACTTTCCAATGTGCAAAAGCTTAAAATGACAGATGAAAAGTGTAAGCTACAGAAAATCTTGCACTTTAATATTTGCTGCCTCTAAATAAACTATTTCATACTATCTCTGTCATATCCATTCAGAATCAGAGGTTTTTGCGTCCTTTCCATCTATTTCAGCACTTATCCACCGTATATACACACCAGGATTCACACTTTCCTTTCAGTATGTTGTATAACATTAATATAATACAGAGTTGTTTTGATCCAATTTTCCTGCCTTGTTAGCAGTATAGATTTCTTCTCAGTTGAAAACAAATAAAGTGGAAACTGGCTGCCTCTTCAGCATGGAAATAAAGCTGCGACTTTGTTTTTCCCTCTGCAGGTAACAAGAAAGATTGAAACACCACAGCAAGACCCCGAAGACGTTATTATTTCAAGAAACAAGCTGTACCTTGAGTGATGCTGTCTGAAATGGGAGGCCTGCATTGTATTACTGTCGGAAATGTCAGAAGTGTCATCCATTTCCTCTGCTGTGGCACTCAGAGATCCAGGAAATCAGGTCTGCTATTCCTCCGAGCAAGGAGTCTTTTCAGCGCTGAAAGCCTCCCCTGCTCCTTTCCACCGGTCCTTAAAAGGAGCCAGTATTTCTAAAAATCCTCCCTTAACCTTGATGTGTTTTGATGGTCACAGGCTTTCGCTGCCTTCAGCTCGCTCTGAGAAAGCCGCAGACTCAGACAGCTATTTATCTTTTCGGGTGATTTCACGTCTTGGAGATGTTTGGTCGCAGAATGTGCGGACGATGTCTGGGCTTTCTGTGTCACGACTCTGTGTCATTACATCGCTTTCAGCAAAGAGCAGCAGAGAGAGAGAGAAGAGGCACGGCTTGTCGAGAGGCATTTAGTTTCGGAGTCCAGGCCATTGTTTGCCAAGAGAGACAACATCAGTCACCGACGTTATGCTGGCTGGAAGAGCGACACGCTCATACACCAGCGCCCAAATCGGCCGCGGGTCGGCTAATTAAACGGTTCTTTTCTCTGTTTCAGAGGAGCAACTATGACACAGCCCTTTGAATTCAGCTAATTTATTCATTTACAAACTGATCCAAAAAATACACAGACATTAAAAATTGTTTTCAAAAGACTGAGTTTTTTCTTAGAATTGTATCTTTAAATCTAAAAATTCTGGCATCGCAGTCAGAATTCTGAGATCAAAGTGAGAATTCTGAGGAAAGAAAAGTCAGAATTCTAGGATTACAGTCAGAATTCTGAGATCAAAGTCAAAATTCTGAGATCAAAGTCAGAATTCTGAGAAATTTTGTTTTTCAGTGGCCCTAATCCTCTTCCATACATCTGTGTGGACAAACAGTCTAAGCAACAAAAAACTTTTCTGGAAAAACCTAAAACAGTCTCCATGTTGATAAAGGAAAAGTAGCTGTTAGTTTGACTCCCTCATGAGAATTTTCTTACTGATTCTCCAGACTTTATTTTTGAGCGGCGTCTACTGAAGGCAAGATACTGGCTACGCTTTGCTACTCGACACTGCTCCCTCCCAAAACATAATGAAAAAAATAAACACCAAATAAACCAAACCACAGTATTCAGCTCCAGTTCAAATATCTTGAGCAACATGATCATTTTTGGTAGGAAACCAAACTGTTTCAAATACCAAAGTCTTTTTTTATTTTTAAAGTCACAAGTCTGTGCTAACGATTAATCAATTCAAAATATATTAGGTCGTCCCTTTTCTTTACGGTCTACTTGTTTATACAACAGCTAACACTCAGGCATGCACTTGCTTACAGTGTCTAATACCCATGGAGACGCACTCATTTATGCACACAAAGCAGCAGAAACAGCAGGCGAGCGTAATTAGCACACTCGTTAGCTCATCTGCATCTCTCTTCAAAGCAGATTGATGCAAATGGGAAGGATTTAGCCATTAGGCCGAAATATATCCTAATTTGAGGGACTCATCAACACAAAGACGGTTTGGTTGGGTTTGTGGTTTAGTGATTAAGCAGAGGAGGAATGCTTTTGTTTACTCACATATTCAGTGAAATTGTGTTTATATATTTACAGTCTATACAGTATTTATATTCTAAGGGAGAGTTTCAGTAGGAAAGTGCAGCAACAAAACGACTTTACTCAGTTGTTTACTTCTGTGTTTCTTTGCCGATATCCAAACAAAGTAAAAAACACCTTAATGAGCCTCATTTAGCTTTGAGAAATGTTTCTTTTATCATCAGTACATGTCATGTTTTTATTTTAGTTTAGCAATTCAGTTCCACGTCAAATCAGTTGGTTAAAAAAAACTGAAAACGAAGCAAAAATATCTCCAGTTTTAACTTTATGTTTCCGTCTTTCATTTCTTCTGATTGTGTTTTTGGGGTGGGAGGGATTTTTCATTTGTTGTTTATTTAAGACAGAGGTGTCACAATTTTTTTAAAATCTCTTTTTATTATGAAAAATGCAAAAACAATTCTAATTGAAAGAATCTGTAAACCAGTTTAGACGGGTTACAAAAACAGGACTGTCTTGTTGCTAAAGTTTGAATAACTTTGAATAACTTTTTAATGTGTGTATCACCATGTGGTGAAATAAATCTGTTATTCTTGACTTTTAGTCTCTGACATGCTGCACAAGAAACTGAAAACATTATTTTGTGTAGCTTTTCGAGTTTAGGACCAAGAACAAACACCACAACGCTAATTTAATAACAATGTGGTGACTGGCAGAGTAAGTACACATAGTAACATAGACGACATGTCCATCCTAGCTAGCAGATAAAATTAGCTAAGCTAATTTTGCCAGTTCGGCAGTAAGTAGGAAATACCACTGATATTTATCTCAGTATTACTCAGAAGTGGGTAGAGTACTCAAAGATTGTAATAGAGTAATAGTTGCAGTGTTATAAAGTTAATGTATTGTTCATATAAGTTAGGAACAAAGTGAGAGCTACTTCTAAGCTTGTGGCTTGTTTATTGTTGTCATAGCAACTCCATAGCAACCGCGGAGTTACAAAGTACCCAGATGTGTGACGTCACACGAGAACTACTTATAGCAGAGAAAAAGCTAATTTTGAGACTTTCAACTTGGATTTTGGGTCCTTGGTGTAAAAAGTTTGGACACACCCAATCCAGAGCAGACATTCTCAGTGTCGATCAAGTTTTTGCTCTAATTTCGTTTTCGATGAAAAGCTTCTCAATCAGAGTTGTTATGCAACGCGGAGCTCTCGTCACCGGGAGGCAGTGGCGTGACTCGGGTCGTCCGTCTCTTTCACCTCACCTCGTTTACTCTTCCCGATCTCCAGGCTTTCATGAGTGCGTTTTCGCACCTCTAATGAGTCCCCTTCTGAATGCTTGTTTTCCCAACAATGCTTGCGATTCCGCGGCGGCGCCGCCCGTGATGGACAGGCCACCGCCAGGAGGTAAATTCAAGGCAGCGAGTGCGAGAAGAGACAGCGAACGAGATGGATGTTTGTGCCCGTAGGTTCGATATGATGAAGCTTTTAATATTCTAACGAGGCAAATGTCGGCTAAAAAGGTGAGCAGCATCCCCCGCCCTCCACATCAGCCCGAGAGCCATCAGAGGAGTTAATTAACAGGTCTGGCTTTGGTTTGGCTGGAAGGAGGAAGACTTGTGATTGGAAGTTAAGCCCTGCTGTCCACCGAGGCGCTGGACAGCTCCAATTAGCAGAGAGGAATATAAATAAGGGCTTCTTCAGGGTACAACTACTTTTCTTTCTTATTTGCTTGAAAAAGAGAAGGGAAAGCTCAGCGGGAGGCCCACGGCTTGTCGTACAGGCAGAGGGAGGCTGAAAATGGGGGATGTTTTTATTCTTCCTGCTTAAGAGAAGCATCAGAGCAACATCTTAACAATGCATGCATCGGTAAATCCAGCCTGCTGATTTCTTATTTGGGTTTGCTTTGCTCAGACAGCCAGATGGAAGAAAAAAAAGCAATTTGTAGCGCAGTAGAAGTACGTATGAAATAAAGGCAGGCAAATCCAACACTGTTGGTTAATTTTAAAACCAGTGTACATGCACATTTTACTTGAAAGGAACGTAATTTTCTCTTTTTTCTTTGTAAGCTCTCACGAAGCAAAGCTACTGTTCTTTGCCACTCATTTTGACGTGCTGCATGTTATTGTTTAAATCTGGAAATTTCACACATGACATGCCTAAACGAAACCTGGAGATGTAGGTATTATTAATTCAGTTCAGTGCGCCACAGCAGAGGGAAGAATAACGCAGAAAAACCATTGAAGATTAACTGAAAACCACTGGCGTTCTTACTTTCCCCGTAACCATAGCAACCGACTGACAACGGCTCCTGTGGCGTATAAGGATTAAACACCAAAAGAAACGCAGACATAAAGAAGAACAGAACATTCAATCCGTTACAGTAGCATGCTTCCACGTTTTACGTGTTTTTATTTATTTTGCAATTATTACCATGTGATCGTCTGAACCAAAGTGTTAGTAGGTTAGCTAATTTATACACCTGCTCTACTGATGAATTGGTTTGTAGGTCGCCTTTTTTTTAACTGAACCTAAATCAGCAAATTCTGCAGCACTTAACATATTAAGATTATCAAAGTCAGGCTAGCATAGCTGACCTACTTCCCTCTCTCTCGTTATTTTTGTTAATGACCTGCGGAATGTAATACCATTGGACATTGTTATCTAGTTGTTGTAGTGTTGACAATTAGTTGCAAAATACTGCATCCCTTTTTCTTTAGTACATCATACGTACAATTAAGAGTTATGCTGACAACGTGACAGCTAAAACCAATGGTACTCATCATCATCCAGCAGTTTTTTGCATGCGAGGCGGGATCTTATGCACGTAATGTTACATTGCAACTATAGATGCACTGCATGTTATTGTTTACATTCAGAGATTTCACGCATACGCACAAGGCTGGAGGGCGGCCGCGGTAAAGCAACTCCGTTTACTAAATGAAACCTGGGGATGTATAGTTGATTTAGTGCCGCGCTCCACAGCAAAGGGGAAAAAAATAACGCAGAAAAACCGTTGGTGTCATGAGTTGTGGAAGAGGTGTTGAGGCAAACGCAGCGGACCCGGGTCAAAATGATGAAACGTACACAAGTAAAGCCAAAGTCCAGGCAGCACAGAAGAGCGGAAGGCTAAGGTTCAAAACTGGTAGCAACTGGTAATCTTCGGAGCAACACTCAAACGACAGACTTGACCAAAGACAAGACGAGGCCCCGACGAGGAACAAGGAACACAGGTGGGTTTAAATACACAGGGAGACAATCAGAAGAAACAAGGAACAGCTGCACTCAACCAAGGGGTAGACGGGACAACACAGACATAAACACACAGAGAAACTCAAATCGCTACCTTTGGAGAATACCTCAAAACCACTTGTGTTCTTTTTTCTCACTCTCTGTATCAGATACACGCTGACTCGTTGCCATAGCAACAACTCACACTATCATCTTTTCAGGCTTCTTGTTTATTAATGAGTGATTGTCTGAACACAGCTGTGGTTGATTAGCTAATTTAAACACCTGCTCTACTGGTGATCTGTTGGTGTTTAGGTCAGCATTTTCTTTTTATTTAACTGAACCGAAACGCCGAATTCCACAACACACCTAGATGTTACGGTTGTCAAAGTCAAGCTAGCATAGAAGACCCTCCCTCAAGTCCTGATCCTTGAGCCAAACTTAATAAGCTCATTTACTTTTTAAAAAACTGAATCTTTCATGAAGTTTTCTGGTGAGTAGCGCTTCATAAATGGAACTGAAACAATATTTAAATTCAGCTAAAAAATCTCCTTTTGGACGTTCTTGTTTAGTCGAATTACATCAAGTAGTTCCTCGCTGCGGCCCTCTGCTGTGTTGGAAAAATTACATTTTTACAGCTTTCCACGGCTACCGCTCTTCAGTTTCAGTCTTGTAAAACTTCATAATCTTTTTAGTGTTACTCAAGGACAACAGCAGCAAGAAGAGTTGTTCTTTCCTTTAAATCAATGCAGTCTTGCACACACAGAGACCAATTTTCTGTAAATGTATTTCCTACAGATGTGGAAAGTGGGAAAAAAAGATGAGATAGAAATCATTTTAAATAATTGTGGCAAAAAGAAAAGGAGCAGATACCTGGAATTGTGACATTTCTGGGTCGGACTGTACAGGAAACCATTTATGAGACAAAAGCAGAGAATTTCTTACCTGGACTTCCACTTGTGGATATACAAAATTCAGCCTCACAGCCAAGAAACGTCTTTTTGACTGTACCTTTATGTATACTGCATCCTTTTACACATGTGAAAAAAATATTTTCAATCTTAAACATTTACGTTTGTGTGTTTTTTCACCTTTTAAGATCACATCATTAAGTAAATGTTATAAATAGACAAAGATTATCTTCATAAATGCAATAAAACCTTTTCAACTGATGATTTAATTGAATAGGGGAAAAAACCTTCCCAAACCAACTTGGTCCAACATAAAATATATATATATAAGGTTATTACCTCAATTGTGAAATTATGAAATTACTGCATTTAAACAAATTTTGAAAGTTGCCAGACCTCTAAAATCAAGAAAGTACCAAAACAAAACTAATCTGACAGCATGATGTACATTGAGAGATCTCAAAAACAAACACATCATGCCAAGATCTGAAGAATTTTAACTGTTACTTTCAGTCGTTATAGAAGTGCTGCATATAAAAGAAATTTTACTTCCTGATTCAACACCTTGAAATTGGGGCTCTGTCTCTTTAAGAAGCTCCTGCTCTTTCTGAAACTCCACCTTCAGGAAGTCATCACAACATCGCTCCTCTATTAACCCTTTAACAATGTTTTTTTTTTTTACCAGCGTTGCACTGAGAAGTAGCTGAGATAAAGAGCTCAGGAGGTGTTTGCTAATTGCTACTGGCTATTCTGAAGGAGCTGAGTGATGTAGGGATGTTCTGTGAGGCAGAACATCCCTATTCTAAAACTTGGAAATTCCAGCTCAGAGGAGGAGCTATTCCTTGAAGGCGGAGCTAGATCCAACTAGGCGGGGGGGGTTTACAGATGAATGGTTGCCATAGAGATTAAGGTATTTCTCAAACAGTCATGAAAGAATCAAATCAACATTCCAGGTATGTTTGTGATGAGAGAAAAACATCATAACATGACATAAAGCTAAAAAAACAATTTTTACATAATACTTCCCTTTTAACTGTGACTTCTACATAAGTGGTAGTTTCTAACTTAGCCCACTGGATGGCACTAGACCCACCAGAGAGGCTCTTTAAACCTGAGAAAGTCCTCATTCTCTGAAGCCTTCTCTGTGTCTGAAATGTGCTGAATTGTTCAAATATTCACTTTAACATCATCCCACTGCTTATCCTTTCACTCGGTTCCCCAGAAAGCCTTTATGTGCTCATTCTGCACTTTCGTTTTAATTCTCATTCGGATCCATTTTATCCACAAGCGAACATTAGGGTTTCTAATCACCTAATCTAATGACTTTGTTCTACACACGATGAGCAAACAATTGCTTTAGGATGAATGCCATCCATCTGGAACATAGACGTTCCCCGTGACAGAGATTGTGGAGATGTCTGCCACCTGGATTAACTTCCCACAGGAGCCCCCTCCGCTCTAATTGTGTTGATCCACCCTCACTTCTTTTGCTGCGTCTCCATTCGTTCTTTCGCTCGCAGCGAGCTGCAACAAACACAACTGAAATGCGACCGGCGCGCGAATTAAATACATCAAAACGGATTACACCCGGCAAAATGTCAGGCAAGGATGAGCCTGCCTAATAACCTGTAAAATTGTGTCTCTTTTCTGGTTATTATTCATAATGGAGTGTGCAGAGGAACACATAGCCGTGCCTGCAGGACAGCTCAGCTCACACTGGTGTGTTTGCGCCTCCGCGTTTATTAGAGGCAAAGTGCTGATTTCACACGCAGCGCTGTGGCTCATCACAATGTTTTATTTCCCAACGAAAGTCATTATTTCAGTTTAGCCGGTTCCACCAGGAATAAGACAATTATCATTACTAACATAATCATCTCTGAAAGAAACCCTAGATTAGTTTGCTAATTACTCTGCATCTGTGGGAATGTGCCTTTAAATAACAGCCTCTTTACTTCCCAGATAGTTACTTGGATGGAAACTCATGAAGAACTTTGAGAATAAAATTAATCTAACAGGTTTGTTCTTATGTCGTCTAAACCCAGATGTATATTTATAATAATGAAATTGTGAGCGAAGTTTGTGTCACTGAAGAGCATCACATCACAAACCCACCACTCTCAGTCCCGACTAACATCCAAACAAACTTCTCTGCAGAAGTTGCAGTAAATGCTCCACTAAAGAAAATGGTGGTTAGTTGTGCTTTTGTTTTTATCAGCTTCCTTCTTTGTAATAAAACTATTTTGATGATACTTTTAACTTCTATTGCTGAATGAACTTTAAAATTGATCCACAGATGGTGGCGTCCAGTATTATTTCCATAAGCAGTGTGATACTGTGTGACGTCAACGTTCTTCTTCTGCACATCCGGGTCGCGTTAGGATCACAAATCGTTCATACAAAGTCAGATTGTGATTGCATGTAATTAGTAGCATGAACAGCCACAGCAAAAAATAAAATAATAATGGTGCCACTTTAAAATATGCCTCCATTATAGATAGCTAGTAAAAAGTTTACAGATATGCTATCCATTCATGTATAAACACTTTATAAATCATTAATAACTGTTTATGATTCATTAGTTAAGTGTGAGAAAGATACTCTATGTTTACAAGGTAGTCTAAAATTTCTAGCCCAGCAAATCTAGATAAGATATATATAAGTGGAGAGACTTAGTTCACTATATGGTTTGACTTCATTAGATTTTGTCTCCTCGCCCTTAATTAATGCATAATAAACAATTATTCATGATTTATAAAGCATTTTGAGATGAATTAATAATGTATCTATGAACTATTTATTGGACATTTATAAGAGGATCCTTATTGTAAAGTGGTTCAATAATAGAGGTACTGATTATAGATAGCTTATGAATAGTTATGTTATCCAGTCAGCTATGAACACCTTATAAATCATTAATAACAGTTTATTATGCATTAATTAAGTGTGAGAAGGAGACTGTCTTCTAAAAAGGTAGCCTAAAATGTTTAGCATAACAAAAATATATATATGTCAACAGACTTGGATCGCTATTTGGCAGGAAAATGGTAGATTGTGTCTCCTTCTTGCCCTTAACTATGTACTGTAATGTGTAATGAACAGTTATTCATGATTAATAAAGTATTTAGAGATTAATCAATAACATATCTATGAGCTATTATTTATTAAACATCTATAAGGGGAGCCAAAATAATAATAAAAAAAAGGATTTCAGCCTAATTAACATATTAATAATGATTATAAACGAGTATTTAAACCCAGACCAGTGACCAAACATTAAAAAATGTCAATTCAAGGGAAGAACTTTATCTCAAATATCCACAGTATGCACTGACGGGACATGCGGCTCTGCAATCAGCTGAGTCGTGAATATAAAGGCTTCCCCAACGCTCAGATGGGTGTGCTAAAAGCAGATGTTGCTCCAGTTAAATGGCTGAATGTGTGTGGCACACGATGGGAACCTCAGCGTCTGCAGCTAATCTGGGAAGGCTCCCCGCTGCTTCAGATGAGAGAGGAGGGATCCCATCCCCGACCCCACGAGGCAGAAGCAGCTCTGAAGAGCAAAGATAAAGGAGAAGAGAATGGAGGGAGCGGACTTAACCGTCCTGACAGAGCAGAGAGGAGGATTTCTGAGGAAGCCTGGGAAAGAGGGCCAAGCATTACAAACAACAACAACAAAAGGTACATGTGGCTGCTGAGGTGAAAAATGAAGCAAAGGAAAGATAGTGGAGGGATTTCAGGAGAGGAAAAGTAGAGATAAGATGATGGATGAGTAAAAAACCAAAAGGTTTCTATTGTTCCTGATACAAATCCACCGACTCCTTGTGGTTTTAAGCTGCTTCCTGCATTCAGAGTTAAAGTCTTCAATCGATTCTGCTTTTAAGTTTTATAATAAATTTATTCCTTAGAAATGTTATGTGTTAAACATATTTCTACAAAGGTGTATTTGGGTCATTGTAAGAAGAGAAACAAAAAAGTAAAGAAGTAAACTTCTATCTAGAAACTCAGAAATTTTGAGATTAAAATTTTGTAGAAAAAAAACGTGGACATTTCTGAGCTTAAAAGGTCAAAAATTTGCAAGAAAAAACTATTACTTTGCGATGTCAGAAATTAGAAAAAAAAAAAAAAAGGAAATTGCTGATTTTCAAAAATTGAAAATTTGCTTGAAAAAACATGGAAATTTCTGAGTTTGAAAACTAAATTTTTCTAGAAAAAAATACGATTTTGAGTTTGCCCCAAAACATTTTCTAGAAAAATCAAGACAATTTCAGAGTTTGAAAGGTAAAAAAAATAACTCAAAGGTTTTAAGATTAATCTTAGAAATTTGCTTGAAAATCTTTTGAAATTTTTGCACTCAAAAAACTCAGAAGTTTGCCAAAAACACCTAAAAAATTTTGAGATTATTCTTAGACATTTTCTAAAAAAAAAAAAAAAGTTTGAAAAGTTCAAAATTTGCTAGAGAAAGCTTAGAATTTTGTTTTATTACTTTCAGAAATCTGCTTGAAAAAACTTTGAAATGCATAAAAATTTCCTGGAAAAAACAAACAAAGAAATTTTTCAGATCAATCTTAGACATTTAGTTGAAAAAATGTCTTTTTTCAATTTGAAAACTTAATTACAAATTAAGTTTGAAAATTAAATTTTCAAACTTAATTTTTATGTTTGAAAAATTAAAAATTTGCTAAAAAAATTAAATTTTGAGATTTTTCTCAGAACAAATAAAACATTTTAATTTTTTAAGGCTCAGACATTACAAATGAATGTGGCTAGAAATAACACAATAACTAAGATTTAAAGGCTGATGGAGGAAAATGCAGCTGAGTCATAAAAACGAGTCTCAATAATTGTGACGTCATGAGAACGACTCGTACCGTTCAGTCAACTAATGAGGAGCAAGAAGACTCATGATGAATCAGGCGGTTCATCATGAGTTCAACATGGCGGCTGGAGAAGCAGAGAGGGGATACAGTTACTGGAAGACCGATTAGCCCGGCATGCAGAGAGGCAGGTGGGCATGTAATCACCCGGCAGCGCAGGGAGGCCGGGATGAGTCCAATTAACAAAAACAACACGAGTGTCAAAAGCCAAGCTAAGACAATTAGAAGCTACCAAAGATCGTGATCCAACACTTTGGCTGAACCAACAATCTGGCGACGAGTGGATGAAGAGCGGCTGCAGGGTGGACGGTGGTTTCCGGCCCATCAGGAATATGAGGGGGAAAATAATCAGTGAGCTTTAAATATTTACCTGAGACTCTACGACTTCAGCTTATTTTGTGCTCATAAGTAAAAAGTAGCTTTGCAAGAGAAAGAGTGAAAACAGTAACCGATCACATAATCTGACCCGACTGCATGCTCTTATTGTGAAGGGGAGAAGGCGGTTGTCCTTCATTCTAGTTTTGGTTTTGGTTGGAAGACATTGAGAATGAAACGAGACTCAAATGACTTTTTCCGTCTTTTTCTGCTGACCTCCACAACTGAATATTTTTCAAAATAATGTTTTCAAACTGAAAAAAAAAAAGTCACATGAAAATTCTGGCATTTAAAATACTAATATAAAAAACTACAAATAATAACATAGATTCAGGCAGAAGAAAATGTGTTTTTGAATACTTTACATAAAACTATTTTTTTTCTGAGCTTGTGGTTTGTTTATTGTTGTCATAGCAACAATAAACAAGCCAAGATGGCAGTCTTTTTTTCCCCTCAGCTTTATTTGAAGAAACTTTACATAAAACTAATACTTACTGTGACAAAACAGTGACAACATGTAGAGTTTTCTGTATTTTATTAATATTCAAATGGCTCAGCAGATAAAAAATAACGTCAGGAAAAACAAAGATTGTGTACAAACAAGAGGCCTCACTCCAACATAAACTGCTGGTGTGTGTCTGTGTCACACAGATTTTTGGTTAAAATATGTTTCTTTTCTTGCTGATGCTACGCATTAGATAGATTATCCAGACAATTTACTCAAGTAGGAGTAGAAATAGTTCATAATAATATTGTTGAAGTAAAACTAAAACGTACAGTGGTTTAAAAAAATACCCCACCCTCCCAAAAGTTACTAAAATAAATGTAAACATCACTGTTGTTGTATCCGCCTTCCAAACCAGAACCAGAACCAAACATAGAGAAGCAGCATTCAGCTTCTATGCATCACAAATCCAGACTAAAAGCCTAAATTTTATAAAAAATGTTTTTTTTTTCTTACTCCTAACATTAATCCTCTACTTGGTGTTGATTTATCACATAAATCTCAATCAATTAAACCGAAGTTTGTGGCTGTTAGGTGACAAGTAGATTTGGGTATTTTTGCCAGCTTTGATGACTGAATAAATAGTTTTGCATAAGGTCAATTTGTGCAGCTCTTTCTGGAGGAAAATAAATTTATAAAACCTGTCCAGCAGCTGCAGCTTCATGTTCCTGCAGCAGCGATTATCTGTCCCTCGTTTGACTCTGACTCCGCGTTCGCACCTTTAAACCTCTGAATTTCCACCTCCTTCCTCTGTAATATTTCCCAAATTACTCTCAGCTTCACAGTTTTTCCTTTTTCTGTTTCCAGCTGTCAGTCAGATCAGTAGCTGGTCTCCTGTGGCGCTCTTTACCTCCTGGTATCAAGGTCTGTCTCTTGCTTCCCAGATTATCTCCAGCAGGTAAAGGAGCGGGATTATTTACTCAGACTGAGGAGGAGTCTTAAACTTCAAAGCATGAAAGGGGAATTATTTTATCTAAAAGGAGCAATATCGTTGTCATATTCTGATATTTCTTTTCTTAGCACTTCAATGAAAAGGAGAGATTAAACGGTTGTCTCTCCTGCCTTTTTTAAACGCCGTCATCTATGGAAGGTGCATCTATTTACGCCGACAGCTAACTATGTGAGTAATAACAAAGAAACAAGATTAAGAGCTTATGCTGCTATGTTTGGATGAAAGTGGAAGTTTTTACTGGTTTAAAACCTGGCAACTTCCTGCTCCAAACTTATTGACACCTCTGGAAAAGATGCTTAAAAAAGCCTGAAAATGCAAAATATCCGTCACTGGAATAACATTATGACTCATGGAAAAAATCTGAAGAATCCAACTTTTAATCCAATTTTTTAAAGTTACATTTCAAAAATAATTTTTATTTTTTACAAAACCGCCAAGGTTTTATTTTTAATTTATTTAATTCCCATTAAATAAATGTAACTGATGTTTTTTTTTTTATGTGTATTGGTGCTCACTGCTAAAATACAACATCTTTCCAAATATTTTTGGTCTAGTTTCTAGTGAAAATATTTTACCACACTTAAAATAAGACAAAACTGACTTATAAGTAACTTTCCAGCAAGATATATGAGCTTCTTTTAAGCCAATAATTCCTTAATATTGATGAAAATGAACTAGTTCCACTGGCAGATTATTTCACTGGAACCAAGTGAAAAATATCTTGTTACAAGTGAAGAACTTTTTCTGTAATTTTATGGAACCATTGACGTAAAACAATCTCATATATCTTGCTGAAAAGTTAGTTTCAAGTTAGTTTTGCCTTATTTTAAATACACTATGATATTTTCATCAGTAATTAGACGTAAATTGCTTGGTAAGAGTTTATAAACTGGCAGAAGTATTTTAAAGTCTATTCTCCGAGCTACAGGGAGCCAGTGAAATGTTCGTTAGGTGATAGAAGGCTGATTTTGTAACCGTCTTTATGTGACCCTGAAGGCTCAGGTCCATCACTACACCAAGATTTCAGACTTGATTGTTGATTTTTAGCTGTAAATACTGAAAGTGTGCTGACTCCAGATCATTACTCTCTTAGTAAATATTTTTGTGAAACAGCCATTTGCGCCATTTCATTCTAATCTGGACTTTGAATAGGCCATTTTAACATAAATATGCTTTGATCTAAATCATTCCTCTGTAGCTCTGGTTGATTAGAAATGTTATGTTATAAATATTGTTAGCATGACATGCTAACAATATTTCAAAGTAACAAATCCACATCAATCTTCAGATGTTCGTTATTTGAATTTGAAAAGCAGGCATCAATTTCCTTCCACTTCAAACTGAAGCACCACTTTGTGTTGGTCTGAAACATTAAATACCCAAAAAACACATTAAAGTTTTTGTTTTGTTGTTATGAAATGTGAAAAAGGTTCAAGAGGAGTGAAATACTTCTACAGGGCACTTCATTGTTGACCTTAACTCTAGTTAAAGACATCGTGCGGCTCCGTCATTTTCTCGCAGAGGGAATATGTGCTTATTTATCTGCAGCCGTGTGTTTTCGTCACCAGGACACTGTGTTGTTCAGCCCTGAATTGGATTGTAGGGAAGTAAATTAGGCAGAGAGAAAATGGGCTTTATGGGTTCTCTGTGTCCCTCAGACAGAAAGGTTAATGGCTTTATGAGAATGCAAAGGCTTATTATTGCAAACACCTCCAAGCAAACAAATCATTTGACTGCTGTAACGCTGAATTTAGCTGTTATTTTATGAAACATTAAATGCCCAGGTGCATTTATGAGTGACGGTGGTTTTTCAGAGGTGTGTTTGTTTGAGCAAAGAGGAAGGTAGACATGAGAAAAGTTGAGAAAAGATGAAAATATTTTACATCTCGTTTAATCTTCATTCATTCTGCTTTTGACACTGTAGTTTATTATTCTATCAGTATTTTTGATCGGTAGTGTAGCTCTTGATCGGTTTAACCTCTCAGTGGGGAACCACAGGGCTCAGCCTTGGGACATATCCTCTTTCTTTTGTATATTTCCCCCTTTTAGCAGATTTCTGATGTGTCTTGTCATTTCTATGCTGATGATGTTCCGATCTACTCTTTTAGTTTAATTTTTAAAGTATCACTGATCAATTGCATGATTTAAAAAGATGAATTGAGTTGGATAAACTGTATTGAATTACTTGTTACCAATTGAAGGAATTCAAGTAACTTGGTTCAACTAGTTTCTTTTTTCAGTGTATAACTGTGTAGTATTTCTGTTGCACAAACTGGAGGAATTATCAGTCGATGTCACATGTCGCCTGCAGAAAGAAATCAAGCTTATTATTATTCTAATTATTTAAATTATTCACAATTGGAAACTTCCTCCACTTCTGTGTTTTGTGCCTCAGTTGTTTACGTTTTGACTTACCCACATTGCATCACAAGATGGCGTCTGCTTTTGACTCAGTCACTACAGACAAAAACAGCGACACTGTATTTATAGTAATCTGTGAATAATAATGTTTATTATAAAACATTATAGCGTAAACAGAATGAAATCAGACTAGTTCATCTTTTTAATGGTTTTATTTATTTTTATTGAGACAGTGACACTTTAAAGTCGTCCTTCTTCATAAACTGCTGCAAAGAGTGACTGATAAGAGTGAAGCTATTACCTCAGAGAACTGAATAACAGATCAAACTTCTGAAATCTTGCCGTTCTTGAGTGCCGTTCTTGTGGATTAGTCAGCTAAGAAATATTTCTGAGTGTTGAACGTTGGTGTCAAAAGCAGAGCCAGAGATGATTATTCGTGCTTTTAATTCATCTTCATGTCTTGATTATTGCAGAAGGATTTTTTTTTTGGTGCGTGAATAAGAAGGATCTTGACCTTCTCCATTCAGAGCTGAATGAGCTGAAAGGCTTTCAGCCAAAACAAAAAGAGACAGAACATTACTTCAAATTTAGTCTCTTCACTTTCGCTGCTGCCACATTTGATCATTTAGTTCACCATTTTAAATGTTTTTAAATGGTGGCCTCCAGATTGTGGAAGGTGTTGATTCTCTAAATACTCTCATATTTATTCAGCTTAAATATTTCTATGCGGCATAATGTAACATATCCTGTTATTTTTATCTTCTGTGTTCTTTATTTTTGTTTTTATGGTAAAGCACTTAGTAGTTTTAGATCTGCAAAAGGTGCTATATAAATATAGCCTTACATCAAGGCTAATGTACCCAGAACATTAACCTTATTGAAATCTCAGCAAAATCTCAGCAACAATGGAAATACAGTTGGATGAAATGTGCTGCATTGTGCCCACAGAAAGCACATTGCAGCAAACGTAAAATATAAAAACTGGCAAATGTGGATAAAGCAATTTTCTTGTCTCAGTTTTTAAATTACAGTGAAAACCTGAGACTAAACTATTGAAATAGATGATAAAATACAGCAGTGGTGGTATGTGGTAGGAGTTATTCTTCATTATAGTAAAAAAGCATCGTAAAATAATAACATCCATTTTTTAAAAATTTTTTCATAATTTTGACAACTGCTAAGCAGTAGAAAACAGAAGAAAAATGAATGTTTTAATCAAAATCCACTCTGCAACTGTATTTCTATATATATATATATAT
>CAEGAE010041177.1:0-22130 GCA_903067095.1 Girardinus metallicus
AAATGAAATAAAGACAAACGACAACAGAGTTAAAGAGGAAAATAATCATGGACGGCAGACAGAACCAGTTTCTAACTCAGCTCAACTCTACGCAGCTACATCTGAAATGTTTAGTTATGTTGTGTAGATATAAATGTTCTTACTTTTTTCGTCAACTTGGTTCTCTTATCTTCTTCCACCTGACTGGTGGTGTTGAAGGTGGAGGATTCCAGGCTCAGGAGATCCAACCTGGGATGATCAGAGATTTCAGAAGTCTGGACCTTGTATCATAGACTAGTGTCTGCATTTTTAATGTCTATTCTCTTTTTGTGATCTTTCTGTGTTGCAACACATAAATATGGCCATATAAACTATTTGTTTTATGAGATTAATAGTTTATCTTTGTTCCACATACTCTCTATTTATCTTCCCTCTGATCCTGTCCTCTAGTTTCCGTCTGGATAAAAGCTCTTCATTAAATCCCTCCATCATAAATTCTGTCTATGTTCTCCTCTGTCTTCTCATTTCTTATTGGTTTGATGCTTTAATTACTTTAAATATTAAATATTATCAGGAAAACTTTCCTTACTTAATGTAAATTTTAACTATATGGAGGAACACTTTCTACTAATAGTAAATTTCTTTCTATGTTTATTTAGTACAGCTGATGGTCCCCAGTGCCAGCAAGAGGAAAGCAGTGTCATGTGTTGTGGAATGCAAAAACTTACAAGCAGGAACCACGAGGACAGGAACCACATGGACAACGATGACAGAATCCAGCGATGAGCAGCTAAAACCTGAAAGATTAAAACTGGGACAATGGATTAGTGGAGGAACAGGTGAGAACAATTTACTATATTAGAGAGCACCGCGACTACACCCTGGAACATGGGAGAGGAAAACAGAGTCTCACTGCGAGCTGCTCTGTCTGGGACTGATACTTACTTCTGCCTTACCTGAAAGGTGAGTGCAGCTCCTGGTGGTCCTCAGAATGTATCTATGGTGGTCCACGTCACTGGACCAAGCCTTAACCAAATATTTATTTCTGTCCTTTTGTTTTATCCTTAAAGATTTTAATTTGTACTCCGCGGAGTTGTTTTAATTCCTCTACATTTTAATTTGTCCACCATAATGTCATATTAGTCCTAAAATATTTTAGTTTCTTACTACTTGAAATATTTCATTGGTCTGCAGAAGCGTTGTCTCCAACCTTTGAGATATGAATTTGTCTTGAAAAGCATGGTCTCTTCTCAGTCCTAAGAGATTTTAGGTTTGACACCCAGCAGCATTACCTACCTTTCAAACCATTATCACCAGAGTTTAAATGTCTTGCTCAAGGACATTTTAACATGTGGACTTGAGGGTTTTAGAATCCAGCCACCAAAGGATTGATCTGTGGATCAACAGTTCTGTTCCGGGATCCAAAGGTCCTGCATATTTCCCTCTTCTTCTTGTTGTCTTTGAACATTTGAATTAACTCACGGTGTTAGTCTCCCTGCAGTTACTTCATACATAAAAACTCCTCACTGCCTGTGGATTTTATAATGTCCAGACCAGAATGGTTGTAACTTTAAAACCGCTGTTTCAATCCGTTTATGCCAGAACTCAACTGATTGTATTGTGTCTCCATTTGTGTTTTTTCATGTCTTAAAAATTAGAACTGTCTGAAATATTGTTTAAATTTTAAAGAGTTTAATTTGCAGCAGTGTTGTCTCAATTGTATTGATTCCAGTGTCCCGAGCCGCGTTGTCTTAATCGTTTTTAGGTTTGATTTTTACCCGCAAGATAGTTTTAGATTTAGTATTAATCCTGTAGCGTTGTCTCATTTCTTTTAGGATTTATCTTTTACGCACCAGCCAAGTCCAACTCCTTTTAGTGTTTTTTTGTTCAGCAGTATGGTCCTGTTCCTCAGAAATTTAAATTAATCTCCTCCAGCATTTAGTCATTCATTCATTAAAAAAGTCAGCATTGCCTGTCCAGCCAGAATCCTTAACATCTAAAATAAAAAATCTAGCAGCGGGATAAAGAAAAGCCCCGGTGCAAGACGCTACCTAAGGCATCCTCGGTCCTGCTAGAAAGCCATTGGCTTTAACAAAAACAACAGAGAAATTATGGTATTCTAATGGCACTTCTCAGGAAGGTCTTCAGTTTTTCAAGATCCCAATCTAATCAGAGTCATCACTTGTCCAGTCGTAATGAGGTCTAAACCACATTCGTCTGGAACTCTCTCTTTCTCTAATTACGTCAGATCCAATCCCAGATGTTGATGGTATTGGTTCCTCTTCTCTGTCCGTGTGAGACTTCATCCAGACACATATGCAAGGGAATGACAAACTTGGAATCTTGCAGTATGTTGATGGTGAAGGACTATCGACAGGGGAAGACACAATGGGATCCTCACACGCTGTCCTATGTGGACTACTGAGGACAGGGGATGAAAAAACAGGATCTTCACTGAGTGGGGGACTGATAGCATGAATTGACAATATGGGACCTTCACAAGGTGTTCTTGGTAGGGGACTGAAGACAGGGGATGACAGAACGGAATCCTCACACAACGTATTTGTGGAGGGACTGAGAACTGGCTCCTCTTCGTCATCGCTGTTCCTGGACCTCTTGGCAGAGGGCTCCTCTTCAGCATCATCATGCTCCCTGGTCCTCTTGGAGGGAAGCTCCTCTTCGGCAACACTGTCCCTGGTCCTCTTGAAGGGGAGCTCCTCTTCAGCAACGGTGTCCCTCGTCTTCTTGGCAGGGGGCTCCTCTTCAGAGTCACTGTCCTTTGTCCTCTTTCTGTTTATGCCGGTCACAGATGTCAAACGAGCCACATCCCCTACCAAACCTACCTGATGTCGTTGTGAGATACTGGAGTCATCTGGACTCAAAATGGGATCTTCCCGCTTGTCAAGTCCGTGTGAGGGTTCAGGTGAGCGCAACTGAGAAATGCCCTCTTGAAACTTCTTAGCCATCTCGATGTATTTAAAATTTGGAGGAAGAACCTCAAGCAGCTGTAACTCAGCGTAAGGACGGTCCACTGTCGGACTGCAGCTGGTAGTACTGCTACCATTGGAGCTGCTAGTCCACTCATTACCTGTCTCATCTTCACTGTAGTTGGAAGTATAGCTACCACTGTAGCTGCTAGCACAGTCATCTTGACTGGAGCTGGTAGTACAGTAAACAGACTGCGGAGGTGAACTACAACTCGACTCCTCTCCATAATCTCCAGAAACCACGGTTTCTGGAGAAACATTTGACCGCACCTTACCAAGATCCTTACCATCATCCGGATGTTCCTCCAATATTGGAGATCCATCTGCTGGAAGCACTACACTATGACCTGTGAAGGAAAACAAAAAGAATTATAGTTCAGTATCAAGACTTTCACAAAAATCCAAAGCAATGTTTAAAGAGAACACTGAAATACCAAAATACATTAACCCAGGTTTGAGAATGTCTAAATATAAATTAAAGAAGTATGTGCTGTGTTGAGGACTTTGTAATTGATAATAAATAACTTTAATCTTACATTGTATCATTAGTGTGAATAAAATAAAACAAGTTACTCAGTTTACCCTCCTATAACTCTCACAAATCTTTGATGCTGCTGAGCAGGTAAGTTTTATCTTAGCCAAAACAAGATACATGAGCCACTCATTACTATTAAACTTAAATTACTGCTTACATAACTTTAATACTATAAAAGAATTGAAAAATAATTTATATATTTCCATTTGCATTTTTAAATTACTAAAATGTTAACTGTAGTTAATTAAATTAAATTCCTCTGAGCTCCACAAATTTTCAGAATCACAACCACAGCTGCTCTGACACCACATCAGTAAAACTTACAGTATGAATAAATACCCATATACACCTACATATAGCCAACAGCAGAAATGTACATCTGTAAAAATCAGAGTCTAAATACTGGGGATATAAATAAACAGGCCGACACAAGTGGCCTTTCCTCAGTTTCCAGTAAAAAGGGGCTCCTACAAAAATAAAACCGTTTATCTGGTTAGAAATCATTGTCACATGTTAATATTACTCCAAATGGCTCAGTTCTGGCTGAAGGTAGTGTTATGAAATTCATTACATGGCTGCACACAACCCAGCAATAAACTCAGATGAATGTTCACCCAATTATATTGCTCCAAATGCATTACATAAGGACAATCGTGACCATCGTCTTCATGGGACTGTCTTGAGAAAACAGAGTATCTTCACTCAGAGGCTAAGAAACCTCTGAGTGAAGATATTTCCTGCCAACAGCCATCAGCGTACAATAACTCTTTGAAGAAGCTTAATTAATGAATTACAACAACCTTTAATTTCCTTTTGGGATTAATAAAGTATTTTTGTATTGAAATTCTGTCAGTTTTACTCTTTCCATGGAGACAAAGAACATCAACAAAATGGATTCTCTAAAAGTAGTTCTCTCAAACTACAATAATAAGTTTTCCAATCACCACACCACTATTAATATCGCTGACTCTTTCTGAAAACATAATCAGCATGAAAATATATCACAGCTCCAAATATGCAAAGGACCAACACAGCATTTTGTAAACCAATAATTATTCAAAAACTCCTCTTTCTTAGAAAAATAAGACTGAACAATAATAAAAATATAAACTAAACTATTTAGTAATAACACAGGAAAATGTATATCTAAAATATCTAAAAGATATATAAACAGAAATATATATCTAAAAACTTTTGTAATCTTCAAGTATTAAGGTTTTATTTCAAGCAAAGTATCCACGGAGACCAAATGTTTTTTTGAGGCATTTTCTGAAACCTGGAACAGGCACTGACTTCTTATTCCAAAGACCTGAATGAATCACAACTGGACTAACTGAAACCAAGATCATTGTTTTTCTAATGAATTTTAACATTCACTGTTAACATTCAACTAACTTCTGAAAATGATGCATCACTAAAATGCAATGGAACAAAACACTGTTTTTCTGGTCTTGAGTAATTACAATAAATAATTTAGTTACTTTGTGAAATCAACAGGCACACATTGATTGTTCTTTAAAGATGTTTTCTAAGAATAAAGTCGTGTGTTGTTATTTAATCAATGTATCCATGGAGACTACATATGCCACATTTTCAAAAAGCTGGTTCCAAAACTTCTTTCAAACCAAAACAACTAGTCAGCATTACTGACATTTTCCAAAATTTCAAATAACTAGCATTATAAACCACAATACAAATTCAATTAACTCAAATATGTTACGTCCCAAAAATGCAAATTGTACCTTGCTAAACAAAGAGTCAGAATTTCCAAAAACTGAACACCAAAGTCATCAAAGCTGATTTTAACCAACTCAAATGTTTGTTTTTCCTTTTAAAATCAGTTCACCCATGTAGGAAAATAAACACATATATTAAAGTCTATCATTAGAAATGTATGTTTTACATATTCTAAGTATTAGGCTTATTTGTTGTATTCAGATCAGTGCATCCATGGAAAACAAACATGCTTGTCAGGGTTTATTTTAAAAATAGGTCAAGAACAATCTAGTTTTGTTAATCTGTTTAAGATCAAATATATGAAAAAAATATTGTCTGAAAACAAAATAAGATAATCACCATAAGCATTTGTGACATTTCTAAAATCAGATCTAAAAGAGATAAACTAAATAATTTAGGGATATTATAGGAGATGCATGTTTGAAAAGTTTTTGTCTTTCTTAACTTTTTATTAAAGTTATTTTATATAATTTCCCCAATGTATCCATGGAAACTAAATATGTCTGGGCATTTTTCAAAAAAAAAATGAACAAAGAACCATCCAGTTTGCTAAGAATTGGACAGCAAAGTCATAAAAGCTGATTTTCACAAAGAAATCATTATTTTGTTTTTGAAAATCAGCTTTGATCAATGATCACTACGACACAGACACACATGCGCACGCACACACACACACACACACATATATAATGCTTATTACTGCGGTGACAGTGGTAGGAGTTTGCCCTGCAATGGCCCGCCTCTGTCGTTGTCCTTGGTCAAGACACTTCTGCCACCTTTCCTGCTGGTGTTGGTCAGAAGGGCCAATGGTTTGATATAACATCTGTGGCTGCAATCCATTAGCTTATCATCATCAGTGTGTGAACGTGTGCATGAATGAAAAATTCTGATTTTATGTAAAGCGTCTTTGAGTGTCCTAATAAACCTCTACAAGTCTGATGTCATTGCCATGGAAACCAAATATGTTTTGTCAGGGCATTTAAAAAAAGATAACGGTCAAGAACAAGCTGGTTTTTCCGTTTATTGTTCTTTTTTCTCAAACCAGCATAACAATTTTCCTCAAACACTAGTGCTAACATCCCAGACATTTATCCACAAATTTGAATAAGTTAACACATAAGTCACAAAACCATTTAAATCAACTCACAAATTTGTTTCATCCGACAAATGCAAAGGAGACCTTTTAAAGCTAGATATTTCAAAGAAGTCAATAAAATTTCTAAGTATTGGACTACAAAGTTATCAAACCTGATATTCTTAGATTAAATAGCACCGTTTTAGCTTTTTCAAATCAATTCACCGATGTTAACATTTCTGGCTATGGTAAAACAAACAAACAGATCAACATGTCCCTATCTTGAAAAAATAATAAAACTAAACAATTAAATCATAGACTGGCAGGGAAAATACATTTTTAAAAATGCTTTTTAAAGTAATGTTAAATATATAACGAATTTCATTCAGCGTAACCATGGATACCGAGTGTATATCACGGCATTTTTCAAAAAATAACGGTCAAAAACAAGCTAATTTTCCAACGACTGGACAGAAATTTAACTGTTTTTTTGTTCTTTCTTTTCAACTCAGCATAACAGTTATTCTCAAACACTAGCGTTAATAAAGTATTGGACGCAAAGTCATTAAACCTGATACTCTGAGTACAGCAGCTTTGTTTCAATCAATTAGCAGATTTTAGCATATGCTTCAAAACTAAACAATTAAATTACAGGCTATAAAAGGGGAAAGTACATGTTGTAAAATGTCTTTTTTTTTACGTAACATTAAATAGCTAACGTATTTTACTTAGCGTATCCATGGAAACTGAGTGTTTATCAGAGCATTTTTCAAAAAATAACGGTCACGAACAAGCTAATTTTTCAAGAATTTGACATTAATTGAACTAATTTGACTATACTTAACTAAAATACATATATTTCTCAAATCAATACACCACAGTTTAACATTCCTGACATTTCCTGGAAATTCAGTCAAGAAAAAGGCTCATTAGTTAAGAAAGATCTATGCTAGCAAGAATGCTACTTGTCAATTTTTGTACAGCATGCAGTATTTCTTTAAAAAAAAACTCACACAAACACAAAATAAACTACACAATTCATTATTATTTTAGTAATAACTTGTTTTTGTTTATTAAAAATAGTAGAAGAATGATATTAACCTTCCAGCTGACCACCCTGCTGGTTCTTCTCCTGGCCAGGATCCATCTCTCGCAGGTCTTGGGCTTCTTCAGCAAGTGCTTCTTCAGCAAGTTTTGCAAAGCAGACTTCTTAACAGGTTCAAACCTTCCGAGGCGTTATGCTCCTTCAGGCGTCTCCTTCAAAAGTCCCGTAGCAAAGGGAAAGAATTCAAAAGGTTCAGCGTCATTTATAGGGTTGGCGACGCTAACGTCGTTTCCATGACTTTCATTGACGAAGGCTCAATGACGAATGCACGCGCTGGTGCGCGAGAGAAATTGGACTACAGAAGTTGCAAATTGCACCAGCTAAATAGTAAAACCACATATATATGAAATGTTATTTGATATAAGGAATTGTAAGGTGTTATAAGTGTAGCTTCCGTTCTTTGGTGCCACAGAAACATTGCCACGTAGACAAGCAACTACTTTTGGACGTATATCAGAGCCTGTTTATATCATTTTATTTATTTTGTGAATGTGAGACTTAGAGAAAATATGCTATTCTTGGAAAACTCTCACCTTCCCTTCCTTGTCGAGATGAAAATCACCTGAATGAAGTCAGCTGACATTTAAACCAGATCCTATCTTTCAACTGAATCACCAAACTGAAGGGAAGTTTGACACATTGTTTTATTGTAAGAAGGTAACATGTACTGAATACTTTCTGCTGCTGAAACATCCACATGCCCCTCCCTTCACTGATACCCCCTGCAGCTCACTTCACTTCCTAAGACATGTTGGATGATGCTTTATAAAAAAAAAAGTAATAAAATAGTGCAACTCTTAAACTTTGTTCATTGTCTTTATCTACATATAGACATTCAACAAATCATCTTCTAGTGTAGAATGAAGTCCAAATATGCAAATATTGAGAGGAAAGAACTGTACAAGTATTCAAATGTCTTTAAAAACCAGCTGATGTCGTCACAGCAGGGTTAAACACGTATCAAACAAGCAGATCTTTAATAGAGAAATAATCCCAGGAGATTACTGATCTGGACACTTTACACTGCAAAAACATTCAATCTTACCAAATATCTTTGGTCTCGTTTCCAGTGCAAATATCTTAATTCAATTGAAATAAGACAAAACTAACTTAAAAATAATTTTCCATCATTACATAGAAGCTCGTTTTTAGCCAATAATTCCTTAATGTTGATGTTGAAAGTGGTAGTTCCACTGGCAGATTATTGCACTTATAACATGGGAGAAATGTCTTGTTATAAGTGAAATAATCTGCCAATGGTACAAGTACTTAAGAAAAAAAATTAAAGAATTATTCACTTAAAACAAGCTCCTGTAGCTTGCTGAAAAGTTATTGTAAATTAGTTTTGTCTTATTTCAGATATACTAAGATATTTGTTCTAAATAGGAGACCAAAATTATTTGGTAAGTTTTAGTGTTTTTTCAGAGGAGATCTGCACAGAAAGCAGGGAGTCCACAACAAATGAGCACCGTCACTTTCAGGTCAGTCCTGTTAGAAAGACGCCGTTTACTCAAGTTGGCAAAAGAAAAAGCAAGAAAAATTAGTTTTTAGTCAATTTTCTTTCTCCTTGTAACAAATTTTCTCAGCACAAAATTGCACACCACTAAAAGCAAGTTTAATTCTGCTTAAACCTTCCCACATCCGTCTGGAAAACACATTTGTGGGCTGACTGTGGAGGTTATGTTGTACGTGTTACTGAAGTCGTAACACGTTTTGGTGGAGGCAGTGTGATGATGAGGGCCAGAGTGAGGCGTTTGGGACTGGCAGAGAGAATCTGGCGCAGTTTTGTTAGGGTGAAGCCCATTAATGCATTTCCCTTCCCAGTGTGGGGACGTTGAAGAGGAAATAAACAGGCTTTCAAGGGAATACGATTTATTGCCAGTAACCATTGGTACAATGAAATAGTCGACCAAAGACATTTTTTCTTACTTGGGATGACAAGTTTCCATCCCACCACTTCCCTTCCTTTCACTGCAAAAACACAAAGTGTTGCCAAGTATTTTTGGTCGAGTTTCTAGTGCAAATATCTTAGTACGCTTGACATAAAACAAAACTAACTTACTAACTTTTCAACAACATACAGGTGTTGCTTTAAGTTAATATTTTCTTAATATTGATTTTTAAAATGTGATAGTTCCACCGGCAAATTTTTTCACTTTTAACATCTGAAAAATATCTTTTTATAAGTGAAATAATTTGTCATAAGAACTAGGATTTTCTTTTATCAATATTAAGGAATTAGGGACTTAAAACAAGCTCTTATATCCATCTGAGAAGTTACATTTCAGTGAGCTTAGTCTTATTCCAGCTCTACTAAGATATTTGCACTAGAAACTAGACCAAAAAAAACCAAAAAACTTTCTTATATTTATGTGTTTTTGCAGTCTTCTCCTGGGCTGACTTTTTCAGTTTTCTCAGAGTTCATGTAAACAACAGGGAGGAGAAGCTGCTGATTGTTCAACGTACGTCTTGTGAGTGAGGGTTGCTATGGTGATGTTTCGTGCAACACTTTAATCTGACTTCCAACAACTTTGTGTTACAACTGCTGCTATTTACAAAAGAATATGGACCGCTAAGGCCACAATTATTCATTCCCCTGGTAGACTGGTGGTTTAAAGGAGGCTTTTAATTCAGACTGAGAGTCTGAAGGATAAACCATCAAAATACCAGAACTAAAAGAGTTTTCAATTTTAACATGACATTTTAATATGTGAATAAAAACAAATCAGTTTTGTTTCAACATCTCAAAATAAATGCTCCCTTTTCCCCCTTGCTCTGTCCTGGTTTAAGTTCTGCCCCGTCTCATTTCCTGAAATGAACATCTTTGTTGAGTGAGAGCAGTTTTAAATCTAAATCTACCGGGGGAGTGAATAATTTAAGATTTAACGGTACATTCCAAGACAAACATCAGACGTTCTGACAAACACTTGAGATAGATTTGTTATAAAATTAAAAAAAGGAAAAAAAAAGACACATATGGATGAGAAGAAAACCAAACAGTTTCTGGTTTTGTGGGAAAATTGGACTCTGAGAAACTCTGATGTTTTTCTGCAAATCTAATGTAAATACTGTAAGTTTATTAGTTTAGAGAGTAATTCTCTTAGTGTAAAAATTGAACTTGTGGAGATATACGGAGGTATACTGTGGCCGGTGAAGTCGGTAAAAATCTGGCCCATTCACTTTTATGCTGTTTTTTTTTTCTGAAAAAGAATTTATTTCAGAAACAGAAAAATAAAAGCAACACAAGCCGAACTGCAGACAGCGAGCAACAGAGTCAGAGGACAAAACCAAGCAAACGAACCGTTTTCATCTTTTCTGAACATAAGGTGGAGTTGTGCAGTAGCTGCACCGAAGACCAACAACAGAAGAGTAGAAGAAATGAAATGTGCTGACAACATATATATATATATATTTATATATATATGCATATTTATATATGACCTGAAGATCAGCAGCTTCACCTTGGCTCTTTGAACACAGCGAGATGAAGACCTTTACATTTTCCTACATGAGTTAGGGGTTTGCACTGTCGTCCCCCTGCATTGTTCTGAAACTCTGACATTCATAGAAAAGCGCCGGTCGGCTCCTATCAGCTGGGTTTGAAGGGAGGCACTGCAGTTTCCAGCTGTCCATCACTCCCCAACAGTCTGTTCTGAGGAGGTTCCGCTCAGTCCTGGGTCTACTGGGCCGGTCTGTCCCCCTCTGAAGCCTCGATGCCCAGCAGGGCCTGCACCGCCTCCAGGGGAACCCCCTCTGGGGTCTGGATGTGCATGGTGGTTCCATCCGGTCCGTTGACGATGACGATCCCGTCTGACCCCGGCTCGGCCAGCTGCACCGTCAGCCCCTCCGTCTGGATGTAGATCTCCTGGCCCGCCTGCAGCTCTTTGGGCTGGGAGGAGGAGTCACAGGGCTGGGGCTGAGCGGAGGCCGTCGGCTGGGAGGGGCTGGGGGCGCGGCCAGGGCTCGGGGTGGGGGTGGGGCCGGAGTTGGGGCTAGGCTCTGCCCTCTTTCTGTCTGTGGTGCTGGTGGCACTAGAACTGAGAGCAGAGTCTGGTTGCGTCATCTGGACCGTAGCGTCCTGGACCGTAGCATCGGCCATGTTTACGTCCTGGACCGCGGCTTTGGCCCCGTTTACTTCCTGGACCATGGCTTCGGCCATGTTTACGTCCTGGACCGTTGTGTCTGCCATGTTTACGTCCTGGACCGTTGTGTCTGCCGTGTTTACGTCCTGGACCGTGGCAACGGCCATGTTTACGTCCTGGTCTTGGTCCGGGACCAGCGGCCCCTCCTTCTGCTCCTGCGTGGGGCTGGTGGGAGGCATAGCCGGACTGGGAGTTGGGTCAGGAGAGGCGATGGTGGAGGAGCTGCAGATCACGACAAACACATTCAGACTAACATCTCCAGAAATCAGCATCAGCTGACAAACACCAACTGATGACTACGCAGTTCTCTCTGTTCTGGAGCTGAGAATCAGTGTTACAAGTAGGCCTGTTGCAACAAGCAGTGAATCAATGAATCACATGATAACTTAAAATGAGCTCAATGATTTCCCTTTTCATTATTTATCATTTCTCTCTTTCTACCAAAGACACAATTTATCGTCCAGAAAAACGTGTTATTGTGACAGGGCTGTTCACACGTGGTTTCACTACAAACCAGGTGCATCAGTTCAGAACCCAAGAACTTTTTTATAAAGTCAACATATATTTAGAGCTGAAACGATTCATCTGATTCATTGTGACAAATTGATTATTGAAGTAACCGTCAACTAATTTAGTAATCAATAAATCATTAAATGGAGTGTACAGACTTAAAGAAAATGCCATTTGGTGAAAAAACAATAGTCAGAGCAGTAATTATGCTAAAACTGTACAAAAAACATAAATGTTGGGCAATTAAGATGAAAAAAAAATATTTTTTTCTGTAAGTATGTTCTACTCAAAATCCTGGAGTGGTAGTTTTAGCTTCCACCCAGTTCAAATTCTGTAAAGAATCTCCTATTAAGTGTCTTTTGCGGTTCAATTATTGATCAATTAATACAACAAATGTTCAACAGATTAGCTCTGCATTGTATTGAAGTTCAGTTCAGCAAAAAGGCCTGAGCTTTTCACGCTGATAGAAAGGTTCTTCAGCTGCAGCAGCATACTTGTTTTGTGCCATTTTTATAAATCCATTTAATCATCAGAGTAACCAATAGAAGAATCAATTACTAAAAGTAATCGCTAGCTGCAGCTGTATGAATTTCATTAGGATTTTATGTGATGGAGCAACACAACATGGTGCTGAACTGTTAAATGGAAGTGAAAACAGTTTTACTACATTTGATCAAAGTGTGGGATCTTTTTGTGTTTAACCTCTGAGTCTGGACTGTGCGGATCGAAGCCTCTGGCTGGGCTTCAGCTGCAGGTCTTGTTGATTCGCATCCTCTAACTCTGAACACCTAAACACTGGAACCTGCTCCATTCTTCTTTGCATATTTGTTGAAGTTCAGATTACATTCAGAGGACTAATTTTTTAGACGCAGATTCTTGTCTGGACTTTGACTGGGTCACTTTGACATATATTCTGATCTGAACCAGCTCTGGTTGGCTGTCCATGATGGTTGTCACTCCTCTATTAACCCTTTATCAACATTTGTACCAGTGTTATATTGAGAAGAAGTTCCTATGATGAGCTCAGCGGATACACAGCTCCACCAGGTATTTGCAAATTGATACTGGCTAGTCTGAAGGAGCTGAGTGGGTGAGCCATGTGGGAGGGCTGCTCTGTAAGGAGGAAACTTGAAAACTGCAGCTCTGAGGAGGAGCTGAGTCTCGAAGGCGGAGCCAGGTCCACCCAGGTGTTTTGCACAGCTGAATGGTTGCCATGGGAGATTAAAGGATTTCTTAAACAAGCATAAAAGAATCATGTCAACATTCCAGGTATGCTTTTGATGAAGGAATATTATAACATGACATAAATCTCAAAAAGTTGATTTCACATAATACTGCCCCTTTAAGGAAATCTCCATCCCTAATTTTAATTCTGCACAAACTTACAGCTGTCCACCTGCGAAGTGCTCATTAAGAGTTAGTGTTATGAATGTGGTCTGAACAGCCCGCACATCCAGCGAGGTGGGCTCAGCTCACCTGGAGGTAGGTTCAGCAGAGGCGCTCAGCACTTTGGCTCCACCTGAAATCTCCAGGGGAGACACAGACACGGAGCATGACTTGACAAGAGAGGCTGCCTGGGTGGCTGAGGCCACTGGAGCAGCAGCTGGGAAACAAAGTGACAGACATGGCAGTCACATGACCTCACACACTGATCCAAACAGCTACAATACTTAAATGATGAATAGTCTATGTTTTACGGAGGTTTATCAAATCCATATACAGCGCTTCCTGTGAGAGAGAGCAGCTAAAACACAGCGGAGGAACTTTTTATAGGATTTGTAGAAGCTGAGGTATCAACAAGTTATATAAAAACAGGGAAGGAAACATGCCAACATCATGCTAGTTCTAAAAAAAAGGAAAAAAAGAACTCAGCATAAAAACACTTACCATGTGTTGCAAATGGTAACACATGGTAAGGTTGTGCATACTGTACTCCCACTAATATTCAACCCTAATATGCTATTCAGGGTTTCCCTCAGTGTATCATAAGCCTGGCGGGCCTCCAGGTTTTAATTTGCACCCCACCATGCTAAACACTGTTAATTTATTCTAGGTTTTTTTTATACAACATTAACAGAGAGAGCAAAGATGACTTAAAGATTCTCTTTGGTGAAAGGGTTGGAAGCACAATGGCCACACAGTATGGTCAGAATGTGAACACAGAGACTGAGCCCAGGTGTATTTATTCTATGCACCAAACCTCCGTAACCACTTCCTGTCTTTTCCGGTACGCATGACAACAACTTCAGCACATAGTGTGGAAAGTCACAGATAAAGGATTAAAAAAACTTTTTGGACACTTTAATTATGATGGAACAAATGAGAGGAAAAAAATTAATTTATTTCAATTGTATTTTTTTATGTTTCCCTTTTTATTTTTTAAAGATGTTACAGTTTGTTTGTAGTTATTGTTAATAATGTCCTCCAACAGATAATTCCCAAGTGATATTTTCAAATTTCTTGTCAACTTTAAAACATTTTAACTAAACAACACGATGGGCCGTTAGATGACTGTCCTATCACCCTTACTACTGGGCTTAGAGAGTTTTCTAGAGGAAACCCTGACATACATGTTATAATATTCTCAGCAACAGTATAAATGACTAATTCAAGCTGTTCATACAACTACCTGTTTTTGGCGCTTCTGTACCGTTCTGGTGATCTGCAATGCTGTTTTCCATCTTAAATCTTTTAGATGGTGGCAACATCTTGGAGTTCTGAAAAAAAAAAAAAAACTTTGATTATTGTAAACTGAAACTACTGTTATTTTCCTTACAGGGAGCAGAGTTAGCTGTGGTATTTTAAAGCAGCCTCTTCTCATTGTTAACACCAGTAAAAAAAAAATCCTAAAAGTTTGACCTTTATTTTCTTCAGCACACACACACACACACACACACACACACACACACACACACACACACAGTTTTACTCAGATCCTTTCTGGCTGCATGCTTACCCCCATGTACCGGACGTTCTTATTGTTCCCACTGGAGACAGGCGACGCTCCAGGAAGCACCTTCATCTTGTTCACCTCGTCCAGGATCCCTAACGACCTAGCCACCTGAAATGGGAGTCCAGGACGGGACAGAGAACCTGTCGCATCACCTGCTGCTCAACTTTTCCAGTCTTCAGGTGCATAGAGGGTCAGCGTATGGTCTCACCTCAATGTTCCTGACCTCCACAGGCATGGCTCCACCCTGAGGACTTACGATGTAGTCCTGTGCAGTCTGCCTGACTTGAGCATGCAGAGATTCAAACTCGTGGTAAATGTCTGGAAAGCAGCTACAAGCCGACCCCTTGCAGTCCAGCTGGAAGAGATGGAGGGCGAATGTTAGAAATAATCTTTAAAGAACCTCAGAGGTGACCTGGCCTGCCTGCCTTCTACTGTCTTCAAATATTAATGCAGTCAACTACAAGTCACAAAGAGGAGCAATGATCCCTACTAGGTTTGTGAGATAACAGGAATATGTAGGAAACTTGTTATTTTCCTTCCATATCCCCAGTAGCTCCTTCTGAGTTTGGTTCTTCTCATTAAATAAATGTTCCTTTTCAATGTCTGCTGCAAAGCATACAGTCATAAAAAAATAGCAAAAGTATATGTATTAAATATATGTCTGGGAAAAAGTAAACTCAGAGAGACGCCAAAAATGAACATTGTTTTACTCATTAAACAAAGAATATTGACATAAATGTGTGATTTAGGACAGACAAGAACCACTGAAGGAAACAACATGAAAACCTCTGAAGAAAACACAGAACACAACGTCCTACTTCACCAAATGGGAATGAGATCGAGTGGAGTCAGATTGTAGTGATTTTAGGATTTCTCTTTTGTCTTTGGCAAAAGACCACGAGCCATTTCTCCTGCTAACAGGCGCTCATGTTTGTTTTGGTTCTATTTACCCAGAATGCCCTTCGCTGTTGTACGTGTGAATGATTTCAGCCATCATAAGCTAAAATATTCCTCAAAACAAATAGCAGTTTATTAAATTAAACTGCTATTTGTTTAATTTAAATTTAAAGAATATTAAATTCTTTCCTTTAGTGTGTCTTGTCCCTTTATATAACTTTAATGACTGAGTGACTTAATGATGAAGGTTCATATGTCAGAATTGTATCAGTGATCAATTTTACAATGAGCTTTGGGTGCAGTTTTCCAGACAAAAACAATGTCTCACTATTAAAAAAAGACTATCAATAATTAATTATATGGTACTCATTCCTTGATAAAAAGTTAATTAAAAACTAAAATAGACATAAAAATAGACACGGTCAAATTGACCACTTAGCAGCAGTCAGCATGATGATGGCTGATGGGTCAAAACTAATACTAACAACATGCAAGCAAAAACAAACAGGCCATTATTTCTAATAGAAAAGCTTCTATGTGTTTTTTTTCACCTTCGCCAGCAGCAGCTCCCACAGACTTAACATTTTGGTCAAACGAGGAAGAACAGCATCCATCAGTTCTTCATCTTCACACTGCTCCACCAGCTGGAAGCAACACAGAGCGGTCACAGAAACACGAGTTACAGAGCAGGCACTTGTTGAGACGGGTCAGTCCCGTCCTGGAATGGAGCAGCGCTCCGTCCTCTGACCTCCTGCAGCCGCTGCTGTCTCCTCTCTGCTTGCAGCCGCGCCGTTACTGGAATGACCCCGAGCTTTGGGGGTCGCCCGCGACGACCAGGTCTGCCCACGAGACCAATGCTCACCTGAGAGAATCAACCAATCATGTTAAAGAACTATCAGGTTCTAAGAAGATGCACCGATCTGATGTCAATATCTGTATCAGTGTTGATATTGGAAAACACTCTAGATGGGGCATCGGTGACAATGTGCCCAATCTATTAGGGCAGATCTATTATTCTAGTTCTTTGCTTGTGCTCTGAATGACATCATGCTTTATTATTTATTTTACAATATATTTAGAATTCCTAATTGCTCTTTCTGAACCATTTGAAAGGTGTGTTGCAGCTATTGTTTTTACATGTTTGACCAAAATAGTCAACCTGCTGTTTTAGTTAGTTTCAGTTTCATTATTTATTTTACACTAACTGTGCTACCCCTAGTGGCACAAATAAAAGTTATGTTCATATGTTTGCCCAAACTTGTGAAGCTATTAGTGTATTTCAGGTAGCTGTACTGGTGCAGAGTTAGCAAATTAATCTGTAATTCAGTACATTTATGTCTGTGTTTAAAAAATAAACTTTCTAAGTGAATTCAGCTGTTCTTCTGTATCAGCCGATACTAAACCTCGGATATCGGTGTCTGAGTTTTTAAAAAAGTGGATCGGTGTGTCAGTAGTTTATAACAGAGATGTTTATGGAAGAGGCTCCAGTTTCTGATCCAAACATATCAAAATGGCTTCAGTGCAGCTGAATGGATTAGTCCTGTTCAACATTTATGGAAGATTCTTTTAAGCAGAGTCTATGCCTGGAGACCAACTAACTGAAATAAACTCCACCAGTTTTTAAAACAATTGGAACCACATGTCCAGGCAGAATGGTGCCAGCAACCTGCTGAAGGCTGCAGAGCCAGTGAAGCAAATATTAGTGCGGCTGGATGCATATATTTGAGCCTGGACGTGTAATCAAAGAAAATCCACAATAAATTCAAACTTATGTACCTAGTTTTTATTTTTTTGTTAATTCATTGAAGCTACTTTTGTTTCTTAATTCCAACCTGGAAAAAAACAAAGAGACTGAACTAATAAACAGCCAAAAACATTCATGTTGATGATGGATGCTTTCCTGACTAGTCATGTCACAGTGACACATTTTACTGAACGATAAAGTCTCCCAGAAGTTATTGCAATAAACGATAAAGTTATTTTAAGATCATTTTCAAGTCATGGCTTAATAATGTGAGAAAACATTCTGAAAGATAAATAACCTTTAAATTCTAATCAACATTTAACACTGGAACTGGATGACATTTCACATATACAGCATAAAGAGAAAACTCTGAGGTAGAATGAACCTTGGCTTAAAGCAAACTGACCTTAGGAGGAGGTCCAAGCGATCGACCTCGCCCCCTGCCTCTTCCTCTTCCTCTGCCCCTCCCTCGCCCTCTTCCTCTGCCTCGCCCTCTGGGGCGGCCCGGGCCCCGGTAATGGAGGCCGGCGAGTCCTTCGGCTGCCAGGCCGTTGTCTCCCTGGAGACAAGCAGAGTGAGCCTTAAGAGGCAGAGCACAGCAAAACTGATACATTCTGTTGGTTCTTCATTTAAGCTTGTTTTATGCGATATGATAAACACATTCAAAAGTCTAAAGAAGGAAATAATCCAATTCCTATTTTAAATTTATAAAAAGTGAACATTTTATTGCCTAAAATGTAATAAGGTCGGGTTACTTTTAGGGTGCACCGACTGCAGGTTTCTGGCTGATTGCCGATTACCGATCTTTTAAAAGCCTGACCTGCCGATTCCAATTTTGGATGATGCCAAATTTTTGATCTGAAATGTTGCTCAATATAGCAAGAAAGTGACTGAGTTGGCAACAGTGGGTGTTAACTGTAAAGGTGCAGACATGACCTGGTGGGCCGGTCTGTCAGTTCAGCCTTTCTCATGGGAGAGCAGAGGTCAGTGGCTGATATTTAGACCTTTACTGAGGTAGATAAGATCGGTTTAACATTTAAAAATCGGCTGATCACCGATCTCCCACAATTAAGGAAATGGGCACCGATAAATTGGTGCACCCCTAGTTACTTTATTAGTGTAGCAAAGGATGTGTCTGCTAGAAAAAAAAACATACTTCTAAAATCAACATGTGAAGAGCTCAGGTTTTTCTGCTGGACTTAACATGAATACGGCGCAGGGCTGATGGGTGATTATTATTTGGGTTAAGCAACTAACAGCTGGACAGCAAAAGATGCTTAATGAGACAAAGTTGGTTTGTTTTTTATCTTAAATGTAAAACGTATACCTAATCTGTTGATTATTTTTTGTATAAATAATTTAGAACAGATTTACTGACAAGGAATTTTTTTTATCTTAAATGCAAAATGTTTATTTTTTTTCGTATTTTTGGCTTAGTTTTTTTGTTGTAACTTAGTTGCTACTTTAGTAAATGGCCTTTTTTGAGTCTGTACAGTTCAGGTAATGATTAATCGATCACTAAATTAGTTGATGATTATTTCAACAATCAATTAATCACACAGATCTCAGCTCTGACAGGAACAACGGTGTCTCACACTGTTTGTTGTCATGGCAGCAGGTTTCTCCTCCTCTTTCTCCTCTTGCTCTTCTTCCTCTTCCTCCTCCTCCTCCTCCTCCTCCTCAGTGACAGCCTCCTCTACCTTCTGGTCCGCTCTGCTCTGGCCAGGTTCTGGTGCGCTGCTGGCTGTGACCCCAGTGAGGTGGGGCTCTCCGTGGGTGGGGTTCAGCTTGTAGTGCCGGTTCAGGCCACCGGGGCCGATGTAGGCCTTATCGCAGGTCTGGCAGCGGTGGCAGCGCGACTTGAGGCTGTAGCTGAGAGACGAGGGGCTGCTGGAGCCCGGCTCGTCCCGCTTGGCGTTCTCCTCCTCCTCCACGCTCATGTCGGAGTAATCGTCCGAGTCGGACTGGTGGCTCTCCGCCAGGTCCTCCGTCTTGATGAACTTGTAGTCTTTAGCTTTGTACTTGGGCGGCCTGGATACCCGACCCGATCGGGTTTGGACCTTCAGGGCTTTCCTCTCTCTTTTCTTTGCTTTCTTCTTCTCCTCTTTTTCTCTGTCTCGTTCCTTGACGACAGAGGGTGAGGTTGACGTGGGAACCCTAGGGGCGACGGTTAGGGTGGCGGGTTGCCGTGGAGCCGCAGGGATGACCGGGGTTGCTTTAACTGGGACTTTCCCAGCAGCAGCGGCGGCGGTCGGTTCCGTCCCGTTGTGCTGTGTCTTAATCAGAGGAATGCTGATGGTTTTAGTGACAGGGACAGCAGGGGGCTTGCTGCTGGGAGTGGGCGGGTCTTTAACCGGGGTGGCAGCTGCCACTCTAATGGTAGGCGGGGCAGGTTTCTGTCCCAGACTGGAGGAAGCAGTTGCTATTGTTGCCGGGCACGTCACCTTGTGGACCAAGGGGAGCAGAGAGCCCACCACAGGAGTGGCGTTCTGCAGCACCAACTGGATCTGGGGTTCTCCTGGGTTCTGCTGCAGCAGGATCTGCTGACCCTGCTGACCCACCACAGGCTGCAGGTGGATGATCTGCGAGTTGCCCAGGCTGCCGCTGGCAGACAGCTTCACCTGCGGGTGGCTAATAGCCACAGTCTTCTGCTGCAGACTCACACAAGAGTTCAGGTCCTGTTTGGGAGGAACTTGGATCTGGATTCTCGTTGGCTCTGCCTGGAAAGACAAAAAAACACAAGTTGCTAATTCAGATCTGGTTTCAGAAATTGTAAAACTCTCCAGGTAATGGGGCAGAAGTGTGAGGATGGAAACCCAACTGAACAACTGCAGCAGGTCTCCTTTAGTCATTTACTCACACAGTGGAGAGCCATCAAATCCCAAAATATAACATTATTATGGAAGAGGCTTAAGGCCACTGAAAAATAAAAAGTTAATGTATCACAAAAGATCAGAGAGTTAAACTGATATATTTTCAATTGAGCTTGTTTACAAAAATGTGAGGATTTAGGATCACTGGGAAAAAAATCATTTAATCTCTGAACTTTCTGAAGACGAGAAAAAAAATGTCAGAATTTTGAGAAAAAAGTAATACTGAGATTAATGTCAAAGTTTATAAAGAAAAAAAACTTTGGAGCAGAAGCAAATTGGGCAAGAAAAATTTAAGTACAAAAAAAAACATCAAAATTTTGAGGAAATCTAATTTTGGAGAAAAGTGAACATTTAACAGAAAATATGAAAATATTTTTAAATATTTTTTAAGGAAAACCCCTATTTTTTTCAGTGGCACTTGAGCCTGTTCTGTAAAAAAGTTACATTTTGGGGAACGGTGCCCGTCCACATTTTGCGTTAGTGAGCTACGATATCGCCTGCAAAGGACAAACAGAGATGTGTTGTAGATGCTTTTGACGCACACGCTTCTGTGGAGAATGTTACAGTTTCTGTTCATCTTCAGGTGTTTTCAGAAATTCATCTTAGTACAAACATGTCATTAATAACACATTTAAATTTTCGGCATTTTATAAAAACCACTAAAAAGTATTTGGTCATCAAAATCAGAAACAAGAACTGGCCCACAAAGATCAGTGCGTATCTTTTGCATCGATCATTTCTATTACAGATATTTGTAATACAGTGGATTTATAGAATGTTGTTGTTGTATCCAATAGTTTGGATTCTACATCCTGTACGTTCTGTACTTTGCTTTTGGGTTCCACTTGAGTCCCTGTTGTGTAGAAAAACATTCGATGATATTGGTGAATGTTGCAACAACAATGTGATTTGCAATAACTGACCAACTCAGTAAACAGACCACAGCAACATCGGACGGAAAAGTTGCTCTCTCTGCACTGAAACAACTTAATTGTAGTTTCTTAATAACTTTACTGCTGTTGCTCAGGCAACCCTCACTGACAGAAAGGTGAAGAGAAAAGAAGAGAGATGAAGTGTCAGGTTAAACAATCCTGAGCCAGTCAGCATTCAGGACCAGAAAGCTTCATAACTAGAAACAAATAGAAAACGCTGCAAAACGCACTATTTGTATTTCAAAATCGCATTTCAAGATATCAGAATCGGGCGACGTGAGGCGTGATCAAAATGAAAAACTCATCGTGAGTTAGGAACAAAAAATGGGGGAATGATCCTCTAATTCTGTTATTGTCTTTGGTTGATCAGATTTGAAAGCAAATCAATCTGCAGCGTTTCTTTCTCTTGTATCTGTTATGTTCCTTAAAAAAAACAGGAAAAAAGAAAGGAGAAATCAGTCCAAAAAAAAAGCCCATTTCTCTTAAAGACTCACTGTATGCTTTCTGTTTTTAGTAAAATAAGAAAACTACAATCTATTTCATTTGCATTTTTCTTTGGTTTCAGATGAGAAGTAAAATGTTTCCAATGGATTGGTAGAAAACTATTTCCTCTACCAAACAACCTGCAGTATATATATATATATATATATATATATTTATA
>CAEGAE010041179.1:0-26149 GCA_903067095.1 Girardinus metallicus
TCCAAAGGGATCACATTTCACAGGTCAGTAAGAAGCTTTAATTAAAATATATATACATAAAGAAAGAGGGGAGCAGGTTAGTTATACTAGCTTAACTTTCATCACCTTACCATGAACTCTTGCTGCGCAGTTCGGAGTATTTCGGTTCAAGTAACACAAAAACAAGTCGACCTACATTTTCTGACAGATAATTTAAGTTAACTAATCAATCAGGCGATCACTTCCTAATGATGCAAAATGGAAATTCAAAACATTTAATCTGCAACAGACAGAATGTTCTGTTTGGTGTTTTTACTTTTTTGTGTGGAAATGTTTTTTTTTTTTATGTTAATTCTTGATGCACTTGAACGTAATCTTCGCTCTGCGATCCTGGGGCTGCTGTTTATTGGTTGCCATGGCAACAAGTTTGCGCTTGACTTTAAGCTGACAGACTCAGAAAAATATAATACAACCACCCGTTTTTCTAAAATTTTCCCAGGACAAATTGCATCATTTGTTCGTAGAACGTGGCGATATTCAGATCAATCATCAAATACGATGAAATATTTCATAAAGCATAAAGAGACAAAGTTTGTTACATTTTAAACCATGGCTCCTACAGCGACAATTAAATTAAATTATTGGCCAATATAAAAGAGAAATTCTCTTTGTTCTCTCTTGTATCTTTACAGAACTGACAGAAACCAAACTATTTATACATTTACATGCAGATAATATATATTTTTACATATCCAAACGTCAGCATCTCAGCTTTAAGCCACATTTTATAGAATCCAGTAACATCGATGGTCACTCTATTCACCAACTGCCCCAAAAAGACCCAAAAAAGGTTTTGTGTCTTTAATATATTAAAGACGCATCATATCTCATCTGCTGTGTGTGAGTCAGCAGGACAAAAGGTTTGTCAACCAGCTGAGGGATCAGCTGTGGAGTCAGAATCACATACTTGAAAAATACAAAGTTTGCACTGATGAGGATTCATTTGGTTTACACAGAAGTTACTTATTCTGCTTTTGAAATGTTTAATAACATTTTGATTGTTACAGAATCTCATGTTGTTCATGTTTTTAGCACTTGATAAAATCAGACAATAAAACACAACTATGTGATAATTCTTCACAAAAAATATTACTGAATTATGAAACTGTTTTCAAGCATTCAGCACATAAAGGCTGATTCCATAAATTAGAATATGACTGAAAAGTTAATTTGTCAGTAATTCCATCACCACGTGAAAGACATTATATAGACTAAATAGATTACTTCCGTTTTAACATGTTTATATGCCGCAGTATGTTTAATACCTTCTAAAAGGTTATTTTTGAAAGGTACTATTAATCTGACAAGCCTGATAAGAAATAAATCCTAATTTATTGAATAAGACTGTATGGCATTCACATTTAAGTTTTAGCTTTATTTTAGCACTAAAAGGCAAAAGGCCTTCCAGTAACTGTGGGTACATCAGCGCCCCGCTCCTCCTCGTCCCCACCAACTTGCAACACAAAGTTACACCTTTGAGTTGGAGGATGATGGTGAGGCATATTTTTTAATGACATATTGCATGAACAAACTTATTTACATGTGATTTTAATTGCATTTCCTACTTAATGGAAAAACTGCATTGATGGGACCATCTGAAAGTTGTCGTCAGTTTTCTCTACAATAAGTCAGTTGGAAAGGAAGACAAGTGGAGGGTAACATTTGATCTGCTGAACTCTGTCTGTCTGGAATCAAGGAAGATATGTGTGTTAAAACTAAACCCATTTCCTTTTATTAACTCTCTGCAAATTGATCACAAAGCTTGTTCCTGGACATTCTGGCTGTCCCCGGTTCCACCTGAAAGTCTCGGCAAGAACTTATTGTCTTTTGTAGTCTGTTACAGTTTGATGAATCGCACCGGTTCCAGGGATCACAGTGCACACTTTCCATACCCCGAGCCCCTGCTTCAAACCTGCACTAAGCCTACAGACTTTTCAGGAGATAATAATTCATATTACTTTCCACAGTCTGAGGAGATGACAGCCTGCATAGCTTCTGAAAATACATGATGAAGGCGCAGGTTCATATATTTCTATATGAATGACTCTGGTCTACCTGAATGAAGGCTGTGAAAAGTGTTTGCTTTGATTCTGTTTCGCGTTCGACGCCACAGCTGTCCTTGCAACATAAACCATAACATTAATAATTAAACGCTGCAAGGGTGAGAATATTTACAGTACCAGCTGATGAATGAGCACCTCTGCTTTTCATATGGGCTGATGTCAGGAACACAAAGCTGTTTCCTTCTTCATGCTCCCTTAGAAAAAAGATTAAATCATATAGTGCATGTAAATGTATCTGTATGCACTGGATAGAGGCACATATTATGGAAACTGTTTAGGGCCACTGAAAAAAAAGAACAATGTTTTTTTCTCAGAATTCTGAGAAAAGCCAGAATTCTACCTTTGTGTAGTTTTTTTCAGTGGCCCTTGTCCTCTTCTTTAATATATAAATAATGTCTGATTTATTCAGTTATTTTTGTCTATTAAAATGTTTTTGTTCATATCTTTTATGTTGTAGATAAAGCCATCTATCTCTTTATCAAGAGTTCAATATTTTCAAAAATGTCTCTCAAAGTTTTAGTACTATTTTTTTTAATTTTTAAATCAGACAACTCCCAGTGCTCCCAGTGCTAACTACAGAGATACACATCTTGGTCAGAAAAACAATCTGAGCCAAGAGGAGGATCTTAGTGCTCTCAATCATGCTTGCATACACACCGCTCACACTCCACCCTAGTTCACCACATCAGAGTCCATCACAAATGCTAGGACAGTTAGCATGGTAGCCAATGATGACGGGAAAACAGTTTTCCTGCAACTGTAAGTTGTTTCTCCGCCATTAACACATTTAGCAGCTCATAAACAAGCATGATTGACAGCACTAAAATCCTCCTTCTGGCTCTGATTGGTTGTTTTTGATCAGGAGTGTTGCATTTCTTCAGACTATCTCATAACATACTGTCACAACATAGGGACAATTTTAATAAATGTGTTAAAAAAACAGATTTTTTCTAAAAGTTACACTGCAGTTTTAATGTTGTCTTTGTTGACTCAGACACTGCATTAACAGTGGAATAAATGCGAATCAAAGCTTGCAGTTTAAAAGAAGTGGTAATGAGCATAAACACCTCCTTAACTTTTAAACATCAATGCCAAAAGACAAATCTACCAGAAGGCAGCAACAGAATGAAGGACAAATAAAAATCCAGATTGTTTGCCCGCCAGCCAAGGTTGCATCAGATGAGATGTGACGGTCAAGTCTAAAAAAGCCCCAAGTGTTTCATGCATCACTTCTGAGCAGCTCTGTGAGCCCCAGTGGACAGACAAACGATGCCAACGGCACAGACTGGTTAGAAGAGAGGGAAGAGACAGGTTACAGAGGAACGACTCCACAAGATCATTGGAAATCATTTGGGCTCCAACACACAAATATGGCTTACACAGTTACACAGTCAGACAGCCGGCAAAACGAAGAACATTAACCTGCAGGATGTCACAGCAATTCCATTACAAATGTGCCAAAACTTTGGCAATAATCCACCAATGTCAAAAGAACACAATTTCGCAATTACGGTGTTCCCACTAAATTAGAAAATCACACATGACTAAGTTTATTGATGCAATAAGTCACGAAAAAATAAAAAAAACACGCTATCCCATCATCCTCATACTTTTTCTTCTTCATGGTTTGTGTCAGTAGTAAAATCAGAATATTGGTCATGTGACTCGTGTGATGCAGAAAAAGTGTTCCCATTGCAGGTTTTTTGAAATAAACCAATTTTGATACAGCCAAAAAACCTCAGTCATCTTATCTTATCCTTTGTTTTTTTTTAAATTGGCTTGTTTCCGTTAAGCAAATTTATTTTCAAAATGTCAAACTGCACAAATATATGGTTCATGGAAATTTAGCTAATGATCCAAAAAACATCTACAAGGCAACCTGGTGCAGAAACAAAAAAAGGAAAAGTTTTGGATTGGCCTAGTCAAAGTCCAAATTATAATCTGACAGATGCTGTGGCATGATCTTTTACTCACAAATGTGGAGGGAAAAAAACACCTCCCCTAATGTACAGACTCATGGTTGGCTATTCCAAACATTTGGTGCTAGCTGTTACCTCCAAGAACAGTGCAACCAGTTATTAAGCTTACGTGGCAGTTATTTATTTATTTATTTATTTATTTATTTATTTACATGATAACAGGTTTGTTGGAATAGTTTTTCTTCCAAGTAAAAAATTTTATTTATATAGCACCTATGACAGACATTAAAACCACAAAGAGCTTCACAAAGAAACAAAATCATGAATTTAAAAACTGACAAAGGTAGCAGACTAGTCCGTCTAGTTTTGTTTATTTTCTTTTGCTTATTGAATGAAATCTTCAGGGAAAAAATATTTTTGTGTGACAAAAAGGCAGAAACAGAAAAGATTTGTGAGTCTATAGATATGATTATTAGATACTGGTTTCTACTGAAAACCGGGTGAGGTTTTATGGACTGAATTCAGTGTTGTCCCAAGAATCTGATTCAGTAAATCTTTAAAGTTCATCAAATGAAAACATAGAAATGATTACAGTAAAAAGGTGTTTTTTCCTCACTGTGACCATGAAGCTTCATCTCCGACCAGCACTGTAATAATTGGGCATCATGAGCGAAATAAAATCAGAGCGGAAGGAGCTGAAAAACAATTAGAGTAGGATGTAAAACTGTGGTGATGCATTCTGGAGGAAGTTAGACCATGGCGTTCTAAAGAATATCCATACAAGCATTAGTCCCTTTTTACACAGAGCCGAAATGGGCTTCCATACTATTTACCATAAAATTGTGCAAAAGATAATTACAAAAATAAATGTGGTCAATGGAAACAAGCCAATATCAAAGACCCTGAAAGCCCCGGGCTAACTAATTAATTTATTTCTAGTTTTAGTTTAATCGTAAAATTATTATTTGTTTTAGTAATGAACCGATTGATCATTCACATTATGCACTCTGACCCACTGGTAGACTCTTATTGACAGATTATGTTTAATATATCAGTCATGGAGTTAGGGTTAGTAATCAGCATCTCATGAACAATGGAGGAGCAAAACTGACATAATAAAAAATAAAAGCATCAATATATATTTTGTCTTTCCTTGTCCTTACTCATGCGTTTCCGTCAAGAAATACAAATACATATTTTTTCTTGTCCTTACACATGTGTTGTCATCAGGAAATGTATACATTTTGTTTTTCCTTTTCTTTATACATGCGCCGTCATCAAAAAATATATACTAATTTTCCTTTTCCTTACACGTGTTTTTGTCAAGAAATGTATATATTTTCTTTTTCATTTTCCCTAAACATGCGTCTTTGTCAAGAAAAGTATATAGTTTGATTTTTCCTTACACAAGCGTCTCCTTTTATTACTTTCCTTGTGCATTGCAGCGTTGTCATCAAGAAAAGTTAAATGCAAATGAGGGGCGGTGTCGTCAGGCTTCAGCTTCTGCTGATTGGTTGGTTAGCATCACACTGGACTTGCCTGGAACAGGGATAGCTAGCAGTTTATCAGTGAGCTGAAGCTCTCAGCTCAGCAATTTTATTAGAAAATAGTGTTATAACTCCAGAATTTATTATTTTTAGAGTGGACGTCCCCGACAGAACGTATGTTAGCAGCTCAAACTTCAAAGGGTTTGTGTTCATGCCGGTAGTGTCACCATGGTGACAGAGGCGGTCTTTGCTGAGATATTAGGATGAACTAGTGCAGACAGATATATATATTTTTAAATCTATCAAATTATTATCACAGTGTGAGCAGAGAAATTAATTGTACTGTGTTAAATACAATGTTATTTCTGGCTTCTGTGTTCAGAATATTTTATACTTCCCAAGATTTAAAGAAAGGAACTACGAGAAAGTCCTTTCAGGGACAATGCAACATTTCCTGGTGTCATAAACACACCCACTTCAAATTTCTGACAAATCATAGAGGGATTCTCTGACACGTCACAAAATCAAATCACAAGTCAGTAAAATGCCAAATTGACCTTTTTATTCTTGTTAAAAAAGTCCATTTAATAAAGAGAAAATCAAACCAAGTCACTTCCAATGCCCGTGGATTTCGAAGTACTATTATGTCAGCAGGCTCTGCTCTTTAAAAGAAAAAAACAAAAACAAAACACAGCTTGAACATTTTGGGTTCAATTTTAGGTTGTTCACTCAGAACATTATAACTGAAAAAAACATTCAGAAATACTGCGAGGTTAGAAGAACAGCTGAAATTGCAGCCTGCAGGACGAGCAAATTTAGATTCAAAATTAAACTGAATTTGGGCTAAGATAGCTTACTCTATGTTTTACTTTGTATTTATTTGACAAAAAAAAAAAAAAAAAAAAAAAAAGAGTCATGCTTTTAAGTGCCTCAAAACAAAAGTAGTTCTTTATGAGGACATTTCTTTACAATTTTGGATATATCTGTATCCTGGAACAGAATCAATTTAAAGTTATTTTCGGCAGTAAGCTGATATAGTCAGCTTTTCATTTTCAAATTATCATTTTGATATTGAAAAGTCTTTCAGACCTATGGAGCAGGTCTGAAAAACAAAAACAGTCTGAGTGAGATTCCTTTGCTGTATCAAAGAGTGACGTCATCACTGCTGATGCTGATGGTATTGTTACCGTAGGAACTGAACATTCTAAAGGCGTATTCACACCAAACACATTTTGAGCGTCAGGCGAGTCTGGTTTACACTCAAAGTCTATGTGGGGTGTTGGATGCCCTAGACGCGTCAAACGCTCCAAACAGTTCAAATCGCGCCGCGCTAGACGCGCCTCCACATAGACTTAAACCATATCGCCTGATGCTCAAAATGCGTTTGGTGTGAACGCACCATTATATGTCCAGTGTCATATTAGATCCACTATAATAGGACCAAAGCCTGGTACTAATATGATGGACTTATTGCTTTGGGTTATTATCAGCAAGTGTCATAACGACACTTGCTGATAATAAAATCAAGCCTGTAGCGGTTAATTAGGCAAATAAATAAACAGACAAATACAAGTGACTAATGAAAACTATACTTAGATATCTCATTTGTCATAAATCCTGTTTTAACCTAACCAATGTAATATTATCTGGACGTAATCTGGCTAACAGATCAAGGCTAACGGCTCCGTGCTAACAACACGAGGCTAACGGCTTAATGCTAACGGTTCAAGGTTAATGGCAGAGAGTCAAATAAATACAACTCAGTCTGATTAAAATAACAATGCTAAACATCTAATCATTTCCATATCAATAAGTGAAGGTAGTTATGCTGGATTTTATGTGTGTAAATTCCAATGGTAGCTCTTAGGCAGCATTAGAACATGGGCTACATGAACTTCGGTATTTATATTTAAGCACCGTTTTATGCTGTTTAGTTTTGAGCATTTTCCTGAAGGCAAATTTTCACAAGCTGGTATTATTTAAGTCATTAGTCATCCGTTTTTGTACGTGCAAAATGCGCCAGACAGCTTTTGCACTCACATCCAAGGAGCCCTTGTGTCTGTCGTCATTTTTCCTCTTGGGCTTGATTGTTGATTCCTCCGTTGTTTACAGACCTGATGTATAACTTGATGGAGAGTTTTATTTGTTTTATTTGTCCGCCATCAAAGTAGTGACCGAAAAACATCTCGGGAAACGAGTTCCACTGCTTCTGCCATTATAACACCGTTTGCTTGCCAGGGTTTGCTCTATGTCCGCGGAGGAGCCGGCTTCGTGTATAGAACTACGAATTAATGTTTTTGACATATCTTTGTTAACATTTTTTATTTATTTTATTACGTTGAGTGTTGCATATATGAAAAAATTTACACCATAATTTCTCTTTTAGTGGGACGGAGCCATTTTACGTATCTCTGGAGGACCAAAACAGACATAATAAAAAATAAAAGCAGAAATACATATTTTGTTTATCCTTGTCCTTACACATGTGTTATCCTCAAGAAATGTTCAAAAACTCCAAGAAATGACCCCATTATTGCATTTTTTATACCATGATCTGATAGCAGGCAGCTAGATAATTATTTCCCAAAATCAGTTTTCAATTTGACTTAAATTGAAACTGAATTTGAGAAATTTGTTTTTGCTTTCTTACATGTTCCTCTCAAATAATTATTAAACAACAAAACATGTTAATAAATGCAATAAACACATGCTCCTATTTACTAAGAGTTTGTAAGTAATAGATGTTTTGTCTTATTTCCTCTTTTAGTAGCATTTCAAACTGTTTTTACTTGTGCAAAGACTCACGGCTGTAGCTCCTAATTAACATGTTTGTTTGTTTTGAGCCTGCACTCGTAAGCGAGTAATGAATCTGAGTCCATCTGGAGGAATGAATCAGACATTTTCTAAAAAACAAAAACAAACCCCTTCATCAGGTGCTTCACATATTCGACCTTTGCTGAAGGATTTCACAAGCTGCAGGTTTTAGGCATGAATTAAATGAAATTAATCTTTGGCTTTGACATTTGGATTGTAATTAAAATAAAGAAGAGAAAGTTGTGCAGCCCGATTGCAGGCTTTCTGCAGCTTGCCTTGATTTCAGCCAGCATTCCTGTTTGTGCAAAAAAGGGGAACTGGGTTAAGCTGTAATCTCTTCCTTGTGACTCAGATCAAATCCCGAGAACAATCAAGCTTCTGGCAGAACTCGGACCTCGTCTTAGAGGAACCGCCTACCACGACAGAACAAAACACAGATCTATGCAAACAAGATTCTGCTGGTCAAGTGGACAGAGACCCGCTTTCTAAACAGGCTACAAGAGCTTCCATTAACAGCTGATATTTACAATTATAATCTGAAATGCAGCAAAGATGCATAAAATGTAATAGTCACATTTAAGGTGACCTATTGTGCTTCCCTGCCCATGTTAGGATAGTTCTATGGTCTATATAAAATCTGCATGAAAACATTTGTAAACAATGAGACTTTAGGGCTATTTCAGGGCCTTACGTCTTTGAAAAGTAGAAGCAGAGCCTCCTGCACAACCAACAAGATTAGCGCATTTTCAAACTGCACATCTTTATTATTTAATAGGTAAATCAAACTCAATAATTAAATCTTTTCCTTTGCAGTTGGTTAAGCGTTAGTAGTGGAACTCAATTAAAATTCTTAACTGGGCTAATTGGAGGGTCTGTAATTAAATTGTCAAAATAGGCAACATTTTGATTAAAAAACGCTTTTTTTTTTTTTGTTTTAGACTATTGAATAAATAGACATATGAGATCAACAGATATATTAAGATATTATATCCTGAACTGAAATGAGAACAACCTAAACTCAATTGGAAAGGAGTTTAAGTTTAAGTCAGGGCTTCCATATTGTGACATGATATTCACTGCCAGTGGTACATTTTTTAATAAAGCAAAAATCACAAGACAGAGTAAAAGCAGTTACTAACATGTGGAAACTGTTTCTGACATATTACCAATAAAACCTGAGGAAAAGGGAACCTATTAATCTTATATTTGTGTTTTGCTTTTATTGCCTTGTTTTTATTACTGCATCCCTCTTCTGACAGGCAGTAATGTTTTCTTTTTCTTCATTACCTGCAGAGAGTTTGGCTGCAGGACCCGATGAATCTCCAGAGGCACTCGCTCCATCATCCTATGCATTTCCCATCTGTTAGATAGATGAAACCACAAATTTCTTCATTTTTGGTTGCTTTCAAACACATAAATCACAAACTTTTATATGCTGTGGAAATATGTTGGAAGTCTGTCTCCTGACAGTGAAAAAAATGGCGATCGTCTACAGTTCAGTTCATGCTCCAGCAAAAAAACAATCCTCTAATGTGGACAGTCAGAAACTTGACTGCAGTCTCAATATTAGTTTTGTTTTTTGTTTATTTTTTAACATGTTCTGTTAGAGTAGCAATTGAAATAGCTACTTGGCAGTCATAGCAATTTCTATTACTATGACTGCCAAGCGCAACAGATTTGTTTTCACAAGTAGAGTATTAAAGCTTTCGTGGTAATACCATTATTAGAAATTGCCTTGGGTTTATTTCAAATAAAAAGGACATGGAGGTGTAAAAGACAGGGAAAGAAAATCCGTTCTTACGCCTGTAGAAAGAGAGAAAGAACCAAGAAACCACAGAAACACAAGTTATTCATTTAGAACAACAATGACTGCATTTCCATTATAATTGTGCAAAATAGAATTACAGAAATAAATTTGCTTAATGGAAACATGACAATTAAAAAAAAAAAAGTTTTTCAAAAGGTTTTTGCGCTTGGGGGAGGTGGTTTTTCAGCTGCAACAAAGTCTGTATATTTCTCAATGTTAAATATTTATATTATATTATTTTACTGTTGTGTTTTGTATCAAATTATAATACTCACATAAAAAGGGATTTCTGATATTGTAGCTGCAATTTAAACTTTTCAGTTTGCAAAACTGAAGACAAAAGGTCCTAATCCGAATAATACCAACCTGAAGGTTTGTGGAGATTTTCTTCAGCCAAAACAAATTAACAAAATTAATTTTGAGCACTTCTTGGTTGTAAGAAGGTTCTGTGTTCTTTGTGTTAGCTTGCATGAGATTAAGGTGGAGATGTCTATTCTGCAATGCTGATGTAAAAAAAAAAAACTAAAAACATGGCAGATGTTGCTGAAATTTGAAACTTCATCACTTTTCTGGGCACAAGACAGACTCCTTGACACAAAAACGTGCACAGCAGTATTAGCAGCGCTCCATTTGTTTCTGCTTTTATATGAGGAACTCGACACGAGATAAAACCTGTAGAAAATGTGATTCTGTTGTGCTCCTTCGAGCTGTTAATTTTCAGGTAAAGCCTTGCGTGATGAGCTGATCTGTTATTAACACGGAGCGCAGCAGTGAAGCAGCTCCTGTTGATCTCCAGTCCAAACACACAACACTGGCATCCAGGAGGCTGCAGGAACCGCCTGCTGTTAGCGTGCTCTATATGCCTGGAGTCTGATGAACCACAGGAATCAAAGCGCACCGGACACCTCCGTCTACAGGAATAACTTACAAACGCATTTCTACAAAACATTCAAACTGTTTGCAAACGAAACTCCAAACAACTATGAATCACCTGAATTCTGTTTATTTTCCTTCAGTGATTTATTTAATTTATTTTGGAGGTTTTAGCTCATAAAATGAAAAAAATATTTTGTGGGCTGTGAAATAATGCTCAGTTAATGCTCCTTTTCCCTAAATATTGTACTTGTTGAAAAGATTTTTTGCTTCAAGGTGGTTTAAAAGGCCTTTTAAGACAATGTATTAAGGCCAGTGCAGATAGAAAAAAAAAAAAAAAAAAAGAAAGACTGCATTTCCATGAAAAGACTCAGAAATTCAGAAATTAATCTCGAAAAATTTTCTGAGCTTGAAATGTTAAAAATTTGCTGGAAAATATAAAAATTTGAGATTAATCTCAGAAAATTTCTACAAAAATCTTGAACATTTCTGAGTTTGAATAGCCAAAAATATCCTAAAACAAAAAACTCAGAAAATTTCTAGGAAACGAAATAGAAATATCAAAAGTTTCCAAACAACTTTTTTTTAATATCAAATTTCCAAGGGAGCACAGAAATTTTTATTTTTTTTTATATAGAAAATGTCTGAGGTAATTCTCAAAATTTATGATTTTTTGACAAGTATTTTGACTTTTCAAACTCAAATTACATTCTTTTCTAGAAGATTTCTGAGATATTTCTCAACATTTCAGTTGTCCCTTGAGATTTATTTTTACTTTTCTAAAAGAGTGGGGAAAAAATGTGTTTGCTATTCTCAAAATGTCAAAGATTATATTCTTTAGCAAACTGTTCCTTCAATTTAAAGTCCATTTACGTGTACATTCAGGAAGTTTGCAGCCATGGTTAGCTCAACACCAAGGTTCCCAATTATTTGAGGTTTCACACTCATCAGGTGAACACATGAAATTGCGTTTAAACAGGGCATACAGAAGCTAACCATATGCTAGCTTCAGCGATTTTGGAGCGTAATGCTAACATTAAGGACCAGGAAGACATTAAAAAGATTAGCACTCACACTCATGGACTTTGCAAAACATAAATAAACAAACTCATAAGGAAACTAAAAGTGTATTTAAGTATTTATGTTTGTACTTACTGTGGATCAGTCAGAACTTGCTTCAGTCAGGAAGGAGTTACTGCAGAACGTTTCATGCCGTTGCCAAAGACTCCAATAGCATAAAAAGAAGTCGCTAGATTTGCCTAATCAGTCACCTTTAAAAATAAATGAATAAAAAATAAGACCGCCACGCGTAGTGATAAACTCGTTAAGTTGGCAAACAACTTTCAAAAACGCCGGTTTCATATTTACGATGGCTTTCTTGAAACGATGCTCTCGCGCTTTCTCTCCAAATATGGCGCCGTCCGATATTCTGTTCTTCTGCGTTGTCCTGTTGCAGTGTTACAGCGCCACCGACTGGCCTGGCCTGCTTACCACTGCCTGTTTTTCCTTCACCGTTTATAAATCTTTACCGTTGTTTACCCGAGTGAAGTAACTTCACGGAAGTTAACCAGAAATTCAATTTGTGTCAAACATTTGTGCAGCAGAAATCTTTGTCTGTGCCGCTATCATTGTAAAGATTGTAATAAATGTTTTCAAAGGTCATCAACCAGCCACATTAAGAAAATCAATCTATCAAGATCAACATATGATGAAGATCTATGTTTCTGCAACAAATGGCAATTTTTTTGTTTGTGCTATTATAATCAAGTTTTTTTTTTAAATCAAGTAATTAAAAAAAAAAGACAAACTAATTGCCCTTTGCTTGTGCTGGCTTGTGCAACAAACTTTTTTTGTTTTAAAAATATTAATCAGTGTTTCCAAAGACCAACCACCCAGTCCACATTTAGAAAATCAACTAAAATATGGTGTCAATCAACTGTGCTACATTTGTGCTGACAAAATTTCCATTTGTGCCTCTATAATTTAAAATTTAAAAAAGTTTCCAGAGGTCACAAAAGATTGACTCAACTGACCTTTGATGACCTCTAATTAAAATGATAGCAGAACAAACAGAAATGGACTAAACCCAGAACCACACTGTCAACAGAAACAAGAAAAGACAAAATGCTTTCCGTCTGGCAAAGGACTAAAATATAATTTGATACAATGCATTTATATTCATACATTCAACAAACCAGAAAAATTCAAACAAGTGCCTGAGTATTAAAAAGGAAATAGAACAACAAACAAAAGGAGGGATTTTAATTCACATCAAGTCACGCGTTCAAATAGTCAATACAGCAGCCAAACAGGCAATGCGATAGTGTTCCAAGGTACAAAATGTTGTCCAGAAGAAAACCGACTCTTAGCGTAATTTTAGAGCATCCACAGTCAAATATTTTCTTTGTTTATACAGAAAACAGTATCAAACATTAGGCAAAGTTATCTCATGACAAAACCATGAACATACGCATGCATTTAAGTTTTTTTTTTTTTCCGTTTGTTTCATAATATTGAGCTTGCACACAAAGGCAGACAGGTTACAAAACCAAAACCACGTGTTGGTTGTATTCATTACTTATTCACCAGAGAGCAAGAAGGATCACCGTGTCAAGGAGAATATTGAGATGCCAACAAGGTTTCATGGCCATAAATCAATGCGGCTGGAAAGGCTGTTAACACTTAGGGAAAACAGAGGTGTGACGCCTGATGGGATGAATTAAAGATGTTAGTCCCCAGCTGCTATAAAGGTGATATAAGGAAAAAAAAAAAGATCAATGTAAATGGATGGGATCTAATAATTCAAACAGTAACAACAGAGAAGCCGTGGCTGGATCATTAAACAAAGGGACAGCAGTGCTGCTCATAGCTATCGACCGGCTGTAATCAGTGAGATAAAATGATGTGATCGCTAAAACCGTCAGCCGCGCCGACGGCATCGACACGCTCCTGAAAAACAAACAGAGTGGATCACTTTTAGGGACTACAAGCTGTTAGCTAAATGACGAGCCTGACAGGAATTCTGATCTTTGAACCGTTTCTTTTTTTTTTTTTTGTCTTGTTTGGTTTGGTTTTCCCAGTCTGTTTTACAGCGAGCGTGCAGTGGAAATTTACAAGACGTGTGGTGAGTGTGTGGCCATGCAGAAAAGGTCGCACTCAGAGTGGTAAAAATCACAAACATGTGACATGCATCCCAAACTACTGAGTCCTCCACACAAGATCATTAAAAACTGAATTATTTAAGTTCTGTTCAAACATAGGAGCGGGTCGGTAAACACAAAATGAACATTTCTAAGAACTAGGGCTATGCATTGAAAAAACACAAATCTTACCAACTATTTTGGTCTAGTTTCTTGTACAAATATCTCAGCATGCTGAAAATAAGATAAAATTAACTTACACAAGTAACTTTTCAGCAAGATAAAGAAGCTTCTTTTAAGTACATAATTCCTTAATATTGATGAAAAAGTACTAGCTCCACTGGTAGTACTAGTAGTGGAATACTACCAGTACTCCACTGGTAGTGGAATACTCAGTTGCAAGTGTACTAACAAAACTGTACTAGAAACTAAGCAAAAATACTTGGTAGGATTTCGTGTTGTTACAGCATAGACGTACATTCTGTCTGATACATGCGAGATCAAACACAGGCTGTAGGTGTGTTAAAAACTCTTCCCATCGATATTTTTGCAAATTCTGCATAAATTATTTTTGTCTTTGCATAAACAAATCACTGTAAACAATGCATGCTTTGAGTGTTAATACTTGTATTTATTTTATGTCAGGATTCACTCAGGGTTTCTGCAGACTTAAATAATTTAAATGCAACACTTTCTAGGACCATTTTTTACCTAAATAAATTCTGAAAAACATGCCAGTGACTTTTAACATCCCTGGATAACACGCCAAGTTCCCTGGACTCGGCATTGTCTGCTCTTTGCAGCTTTGTTGCTACAGACAGCAGACAATGTGTCCAGTAGGCCTGTCACAATAATAAGTTTTGCTGGATGATAAATTGTCCCAGTAATTATTGGGATAAATTATACTTCTGTATCATTTATCTCATTAATAACTATCTTTAATAATGGCATTAAAACGCAAGTTTGCCCTCTCAAATATCAATAAACTTTAATTTAGTAAACACTTAATACTGGAACTGGAAGACATTTTAAATATCCAAAATAAAACACAACCAAAAATGAATAAAATGGACTGTGATGTCTCTGTAAACAAAACTGTCCTTCAAAACTATTAATCATCAGAATTGAGCTAATTGTAATTTAACATGCCATTAATTGATTGCTTATTTTGTCAGGTTTAGTGTTCAGCACTTGGTATTTTTAGATAAAATTTAGTGTTTCATGATTTCTTTTTAAAAAATAAATAAACCTCACAAGGAATTACTTACATTGCAAAAATACAATACATTAATGCACTCCTATAGCAAAGGACCTGATAGTGAATATTTATCAAGAATGTTTTGATATTTAAAACGCCTAAATACATTATAAACCAGTTGTTAGTCAAGTCCCATCATGCTTCCCTGCATGATGGGACTTGTAGTTTAGCCAGAGCTACACCAATGGCACCAGAAAAAACTGGAAATAAATGGTAGAAGGAAGGAATGAAAAGTGAATATAGTTTAAGCCTAGAAATCTGGGTGTATTTTTTGGAGTTTCTGAGGGCTAATTTAAAACTTTACAGAAACCCCGTCACCTTACCACACTATTGCAGAAAACCATTTTCAATAGTGTAAACACTACACTGTAAACACATTTGGAGCTGTCCAATCAGGAGGCATCGAGAGTTCGACAAGTGATTTCCACCAGCCAGGTCCCCACTGAATGTCACTGTGTTGCTGATTAGCCTGGTGATTGTAAATGATTCCACTTCTGTGTGTTTCAAAAGATCTCAAACGTCTCAGTGGTTTTTATCCTTAATCTTAAAGGGCAGATTTTACCACTTTTCTGACACAATGAAGCCATTTGGACGCAGGTTTGTAGGTAAATAAATCTACACGACCATATACGGAGTGATTCAAAATGGAGTGATGAATAACTTTCTCACCTGGACAACTGGATTATTTCAAAATTTATCAGCTCTGTAGACGAATAATTGGATTGAAGACTCATTGCGAAATCCAAGCAGGCTGTCAATCGCTGCATTTCCATTAACCATATAATTGCACAAATTGTAATTCCGAAAATAAATTTGCTAAATAATAATAATAAAAAAAGCATGTTTGTTGATAAAAAAAATTTTGTGCAAGGATGAGGTGGTTTTTCTCGGCTGCATCAAAATTAGTGAATTTGCAAAAAACTGCAATGGAAGCAATTTTTTGGCATCATGAGTCGTGATCAACAACTGGATGTATGAAAATATGATGAGGAAGATGACAGGAAGTGGTTGGAGGATGGTGGCACAGCATGTTTTTTTTAATGACGTATCTTGTGAACAAACTTATTCATGCATGATTTTAATAGCATTTCTCATTTAATGGAAAATTCCCAAATGCAAAATTGTTTTTTCAACATTAGCAGAATATCTGTAAAGATTTGTGCATGTGTGTAAAGGAAACGCAGCTACAGATTATGAATTTTTGTTGCATCAAGGAGAGAACGTTAATTTTCTGCCAGAGGTTTTAATCAACCAAAGTCTTTATTACCTATTTCCATCTCATTTCCATATTTTGACTCTAAATATTCTGTCAGATTGGATCGTTGCTCAGTCTGTTGTGTAAAACCTTAAATCAATAATAATAAACAGTAACATCTTCCCACACAGGTTTGTCTTTACAACACTAAACGTGAGAAAGAAGCAAATGTTAGTTTGATACAATGCACATTAGGAAATATTTGCTACTCTTAGTTTTTCAGTCACGTTCCCGCCTACATTTCTGCTTTATTTCACATGTTTTGTTTCTCTCCTGTTTGGTGAAATTTATTCAGCTGCTGTAGAAGGCCTCATCAAACAGAGAGCATTTGCTTCTTTTATCTTCACTGATCATGCAAGAAAGCTGAAAAGCTAACGAGTCAACAGCACAAACCCCGTCATCATTCTCCGTGTTGACTCAATATCTCGGGAAATGAGAATACATCAGCAGCCGTGCAAGTTGTGTTTTTAAATGTACAAGATGTGGAAAATATAATTTGAGCCCTGTTGACAGGAAAATGTTTTCCCAAAGAGAGGAGTTGGATGTCTGATGTGAGAAAAATGGAGAAGAGCTGAGGAAATGTAGGCGGAGGGGTCGGATCGGGTGCAGGCCTTCAGTCATTCATTGAGCCGGGTAACTCATTGGTCAGCGTGTGCCAGCGTTCGATTTTTTTGTCCTTGTTTTTGAGGCAGTCGAACCAATGTTTGAGCCTCTCTCCGTTTGCGTTGATGCCCAAAGACACTCCACCTAGAAGATGACGCACAGAGAGGATGGATGAGGAAGAAACTTTCAAACTATCTCTGTGGACTTTTTCTTTTTGCCTTTCCACTTATTGTGAGTTCAGTCGTAGCACACGCAGCAAAAACACAAACTTTTACTTCGTATTCCTAATGCAAATATCTTGTACACTTGAAATAAGACAAAACTAACTTACAAGTAATTTTTCAATAGGTGTGGGTATTTTTGTATCACTTATCATTTATCGTGATAAAATTTTTCAATTAGTACTTCAACACTTTTGCCAACTTTGAAAATATTTAGCGTACTTAGTTTCCTATTAATTAGGTTTCCCGGATAAATTGTAAAGGACCAGTGAGGCTTTTGTTGAATAAAATTTGACATCTGTGTTGAAGTTTTGGCTATTGACTTAAGAATTCATCAAGTAGTTACTGTTAGACATTTAGATTCATGATCTTATTTTGAAGCGTGTGAAGTCTGCTTACACAGCAGTTCTGTTTCCTCTCTTCATATTCTCTCTGTATCTTTTTTCTCAATAACTTTATTTCAAACATATATGCTAAAATTAAATTGGAGATAAAGCGTTGTAACGTTTCAAGGGCAAATATAATTTGAATCGAAGCTAGCGTTTTAGCATTATGTTATGCTAAATACCGTGTTTGTGGAGCATTTAGCGTTGGCAGAGCTAGTGTTTATAATTAGTGCTTCAGGCTTAATGTAGCTAACTTTTTAGTTAGTGGATCCCACCACTGGAAGTCTATAAAAGTTGATATGTAAAGGAGATTAAGTTTGTTTTTTATGGAGACGTTGAAATGAAACTGAACAGATGGACTCTTAGCTGGACAGCAGCTATGATGTGCTGCTGGATACCAACACACCTATCAAACCAGGTCTTCTACAGCAGAAATTGGAACTGATGGAATCAGACTCACCAATGAAATCATTTGATTTTCCTATGTCATAGTCCCACACTGTGACCTCCAAAGTCTTCTTAGTGAGGTCTGCATATTTTATGTCATAACAGAACTCCTGCAGGGAACAAAGCAAGAAAAAAAACAGAAGTTAGCTTAGACTTACATAATGTGTACAGGCATTTTCTTTAAGTTTTTACTTATCTCCAGCCGTGTATCTGACTGTGTTCAGGCAATAACACTGAACTAAAAATAGTTTGTTCTTGAAAAGGTTCTAAAATATCAAAAAGACAGTTTCATCCGATTTATTTAGGTAAATCTCTTCAAATATGTCTTCAAATGACCAGTAGGAGGTCGCCTGTAATTATTTTGGTATGGTCAACCGGCCCAAACAATACATAACGACAAGATAACATCCTGGAGTTCACATTAAGGTTTCTGCTCAACCTTAATCATTGCCATGATGCAGGGGAGGATGCTGGACTCTGACGGAAAGGCCGAGAGGTGATGCAGGAATATGGGCACCAAAAATGTCAGAGGAAATGTCAAGCTGCTGGGTTGTGGGAAGGTTCGACCATTTCTATACGGCCGGATACATTCAAACTGAAACACCCTTACATCCAGAGGAAATAGAAAAACATGAAAACATCTTCAAAAATGACCTATTCTGCTTCCTTGAACATGTTACGATAGGTCTATGACCTATAAAACAACATGTTCATTACATTTTCTGCATAAAATCATTCTTAGATATTGAGATTTCAGTCTCAGGGCCTCTGTCACTTTAAATTCAAATAATGTGCTGCTGGCCCTAACTGAACATTTACATCACATGTGAAAATGGCTGCAAACAGACATGCAATTATACAACCATACATCTTTGAAAAGCATTAGCAGAGCCTCCTGCACAACCAACAAGAATGCTGCAAGTGATTTCTGGATGGTAAGTGAACAACAAAACATTTATCTTTTCCAGCAGCCATTGTACAGCGCATACTGTGGTAAAACCAGCTGACCAAACATGGTGGAGCTCCACTTGGGTTGCTAGGTAACGGGCAGAACTCCGTTGGGGTTGCTGGGAATTGAGCTTGGCAATGACCAGTGCCTACCATGGGTGCCTTATAGAGGGGAAAAGTTATGACAATTCTAAGGGCCCCTGACCAAGAGGGAGCACTCCACAATTTATTTATTTATTTTTTTGTTCATAGAAATAAAAAAATAAAAAATTGGGGCCCTGTCAATTACAAAATTAATCATATTGTGTTTTTGAAGATTGTTTTTAGCAGTAAAAATGTAATGTTCCCACTCCCAGACCAAAAAACTCACATCCATATTTGCCCCAAGCCCCCCTGGACCTGCATGAAATGGTTCGTTCCTGCTTAGATGTTTGTTTATATTCTTTAAGGGGTCAATAATAATTATAAATTCTTACAAATATTTCCAAAATTGTATTATATGACTCATTAACATCATCAACATAAACATTTTGCCAATTATAGTTTAATAATTCTACTTCCATTTCTTCCACAGCTTCAGGTGATTTTATTCTAACTAAATTAGTAATTTGCTTTGTCATATTTAAATTATACTGATTACTAATATCCAACATAGTAAACACTGGTAAATGATCAGTTATATCAGTTATCAACAATCCACTTTTTATTTTCACATTGAACTTATTTAGAAAAATTTTATCAATCAAAAGACACACTGTCTTTAGTTATTCATGTAGGTTTTAAGATTAACGGATAGAAACCTAAACCAAACATTGTATTTATAAATTCTGTCGTTTTAGTATGCTCATTATATTTCAACAAATCAATGTTAAAATCTCCACAAATAAAAGTACACTTTTCATTGTGCTTTTCATACGCCTCGAATATTTTCTTACTAAACTCATCTATGGATGAGCCTTGAGTTCGATAAACACAACTAAGTAACATATGCCCAGGTCTATTACCCTCAATTTTAACAGATAAACATTCCATCAAGTTATCAACTGAAAATGTCATTTTAGCAATAACCGTACATCTCAATCCAGACCTAACAAACAGTGCAACACCACCTCCCCTTTTGTTTAACCTATTCTGACTAAACATTTGATATCCTTCTAAACCATCCAGCAGATTATTTCCCTCAGTAATCCAGATTTCTGAGATAGCTACCACACTAAATTTCTCTTCAAATTTTTGAAGGCAGCTTTTTATCTGTGGAAAGTTGTTCTGCATACTCCTACTATTAAAGTGAATTAATGAAAATCCCCCAGACCCCAGATTACTACTATCTTCAGAATAATATTCACAGTTTTGTTTAGTATTATAATTGAAATTGGTCTCTGGGTCTATATCAGTTTCTATATCATAAATTTATAATCTGTAAGACCAAAGCACTTAAATTGCATTCTTTGACTCATGACTAAATTATATATTCTTCACTTCCATCAGTATGTTCAAACCTACAAAAAACAGAAATGCAAAAAAAACAAAGCAAAGAGAACTGTAACCCTAGAAGTACCAAGTCAATGTTGTTCTGTTCATCTGTATTTTTCCAGCTCAACAAGATTTCTAATGGTTTGAACCTTAGCTTGTTCAGGAGAATCATTAAGTTTGATCAGCGTCTTACAATTCCTAGTCCATGCGGCCTGTATTTTTTTCTCCTTCAAAATCCTGGCTTGGTACGCAATCTCCGCATTCTTCTTTGTGAGATGTTCATTCACAAACACATCTGTACCCTTTAGTTTTTTTTTACAACTTTTAGCAGTACCATTTTGTATTTTGTACTCACAAATCGAAGGATGATATTTGGTCTTTTTTTCCTTTTATTTGGTATTTGTGGCATTGTATAACAAGCAGCAATAGTTTTACTGTTCAGCACAATCCCTTTGGTGCTGAAGAACTTGATGACTTGCTGCTCAAGAGAAAGTAGTTCATCTGGTGGTGCATCTTTCCCTTTATTGTCTTCTGCTGTTGTCCTTGCGTACGTGCGGCGTGTTGTTTTGAGTCCAGATATCACCACGTCCTCCTTTCTTGCAAACTGTTCCAGGTCCTCCACTCTTTTTCCTAACTCTTCTGTCTTCTCATCCTTTTCTTTGATAATTGCTTTGAATTTTTCCAATCAAACGCATCAGACTTGTTTATTGCTTCACCCCTTACTCAGTTCTTCTGACATGACATTCAATGACAGCTTGAGTTCTTCCATATCTTTTGTTAAACTTGGAGCCATTTTGCTACTTGTCAGCTGCTGAGAATCCTGGTACTTAACGAGGCCTTTGCTGGTTGTTCAAGCATATTAATTGCAGGCAAGATCCACACACTCCCTCCTAGCCAGCGGCCATCTTTGACACTCCACCATTAGCACATTTAGCAGTGAGTGAATGAGGTTGATTGACAGCGCTAAGACCTTCCTCATGGTTCTGATTGGTTGTTTTGATCGGAACATTGCATTACTTTTGCTAGCGATAGTTCAGGGAGCAGGTAGAGGAGATTGATTGTTTTCACAGATTATCCGTCTCATAACAAACTGTCACAACATGGTGACAGCTTAAACAAATATGGAGAAAACATTTTATTTATTAAAGTTATATACTGCAGCTTGAATAAAATGCAACTACACAGCATTTTTTGAGAAGTCAGGATTGTTTTATGTATATTTTGCATGTTGCCTGTGACTGTTGCTGGTGGGAAGAGACACTTCAGTAATCTAGAACTAATAGAAAAAATTTAAGCAATCTGCTTGCATACTGTATGCAGACTGTTGGATGTAAAATTCATGAGCAAGAAAGCAAGTTGCAAGCCTTTAAAATTGTGATGCTTTTTATGGGGAGAATAGACTCAATAAATTGTAACAGCAGCTGCGCAGGGGGGGCCCAATCAAAATTTTTGCCAGGGGGACCAAGATTCCTGGCGGAACCCCTTAGATTAAAGAGGTTTTCAAAAGGGCTCATTTTTCAGACACCAAAAACATAAACTTATGGCTGGGTGTTTTTTTAAGCAGTTGAGCTGTTTGAGTTACAGTTGAGACCCAAATGGAAGTATAAAAATATATCCTGCTGAACCAGAACCTCCGAGGCTCAAAATATATCTGATTTATTCCCAAGTGTTGTGGATATTAAGTGTGCATATGTTCAATAAGAATTGTACATTTGTTGTAATCTGTTTCATTGGCTCTAATAAAAATATTTAGGAAGAAAAGGTTTCAGATTTATAAACTTTCGTTTTTCTTACCAAAAAATGATGATGAAGAAAAGAAATAGGAAAACACGAACAACAACACCACCAAACTGTGCCTCTTTTCTGATTTGGCTTCAGAGCAAAAAAAATCCCCAGATGAGCCTTTATTTTAAATTGAAAACATAAAAACAGAGCTGAATGAAACCCAACTGCAGGTTTATTAGGGGAAATTGTGGTTTTTACCTCGTTGAACTCAGGATTGAGGGTCTTCTTCTTCACGGCGGTCTTGTGCTTCGACTTTTTGTTCTCGTCAGGCTTCAGGTACCTGCAGAGGAGAGGAAAGTTTAATCTGCTTTTGTTTCTTCAGCCTGGTATTACACAGTTACTGCTATATTCTTCTGCCCTCAAGGGGGTGCTACGGTAACACCTTGCATTTAATGACCCAACCACATTACAGTACATTATTCACACCAAACCACCTAATTACCTGACTTTAAGAGCCTCTGGCTGGTATTAGAGACCATTTATCTCAGTCAGGATGGACATTTTATTTTACACACGGCTGTTTTAGCTGTAAATGTTTATTATTATGTGTTTCTGATGGGTTTACAGAGGAAAGTGTGCATTATCTCGCAGCAATAAATGATTTCAAACCTGCTCAATAGACCTAGCTGCAACAATAATACTGTAAAGAATATAAAATAAGTAATAAACAAATATCTCTCATATAATATGATGTACAATTATTTTTAAATTCAAAGTCAAACTTGTTTATTTTGTCTTTACTGCAGTTGGATGTTTTATTCATGCAAGTCCTTTACATTCAACCCCACTGGCTTTTAAAAGCTAGAATTTGGTTTACAAGCTTCAATTTATTGTAGGATTATACAAACAGGCTCAAATATATGTATATATCTACACTGATATTATATATGGTTTAATGTCTTGTAGCTTCTCCTAAATTACTTTTTCCAGATAAATTCTAAAGCACTAATTTAGTTGGATGTTTTGTGTGAACTTTCAGTTGAATAAAGTTCAACATCTGTATTAAAGTTTTGGTTACAGAATGTTAAGAATTCTTCCATTAGTTACACGTTTATTTTGATGCTTTTATTTTGAAGTGGGTGAAGACTGTTTAGGTAACAGTAAATCCCATTCTCTCTTTTTCCCCCCAATAACTTTATTTCAAACAAAAAAATAACAGAACCAAAATAAAACAAAAAGACAGTAGAGAACAATATAAGATCAATACAATATCAAAGGGCATTAAAGAACATGTGATTTATGTCAAAATTAAATTAGTGCTCAGGGTTGGAGTCTTTCAAGGGTTATATATAATCTAAGATGGAGTTAGTGTTAGCACTAGCTTCTGATAAGTACTGTGTTGATGTAATGTTTTAGCATTAGCGGTTAATGCGTTCAGGTTAGCTCAACTAACTTTTTAGCTATCAGTGCCCACCACTGCACGTTTGATTACACATGTGCTGAGAGTTGATATTCCACAGTCTAATGTATCTAATAAATGTGTTTGACGTATTTAGTCTTTCTGACTGGTCATAAATAAGCAGGTTGAGGCAGAAAGTACCATGCCACACTGCTGAGCCCAATAGACACAAAGGGCAGCAGGTGCTTTTTGTCTATGCATTAAAAAGACTGAAAACGATAAAAGAATAAATAACCAAATACAGTCAAAATAGAACCATTCCAGGTCATCTTCACTGAAGCAGCCAGACTTTTAAAACAAGGATGATTTTTATTGGAATATATTTTCCATGAAAAAATATCTGTTCAGTAAATGTTTCCATGAAAATATCTTCATGTTTTCATGGCAAATATGAAGATATTTAATGAAGATATTTAGAAATTTTGGTATTTTAAAGACCAAATTGAAAATAATTCAGATAAATAACATGATTACAAAATAACATTTCTCCAAATCAATTTCTTTCAATATACTGCAAAACTTATGAAACCTTAACAAAACCTACAGGTGTGCGTCTGCATTTGGTGAAAAACTGCTGATTAAACAATTTTGGTTAAAAAAGGTTTCTTCTTCATTCTGTGAAGTTACTCACAGTGGATAGAGAATCCAGAAATTTTACGCAATTAAGAGTGGAGATACTTGATGATAAAGTTACTCAAGTAAAGCTAAAACGTACAGTGCAGTCAATAAACTCCTAAAAGTATTTTTTTCCCAAAAAGTTACTCAGGTAAATGTAACTATTTACTACCCAACTCTGCTCACCAATCATGAACGTCACACGCTGAAATTGTGAAAAGTATTCTGAGGAATCTCAGCACAAATAAACATTATAACTAATTATAGAACCATCTGCAGAAACAGAGACTGACTTTCTACTCCTTTTTCATTTCTTGTCTCGATGCAGCTGCAGCAGTTGTGTGTAACGACCAAGAAGCGATACCGTTCTGCCTCACATTCCTGGTAATTACTGAGGTGTTGCTGGCTTCCTGAAAACATGCAGCAGGGTGTTTGTTCCTTACTCTCCATTTGCATTGACGGCAATCAGTGAGTCAGAGCTGAAAACAGATTCTTTGTGGCCACCGTTGCCCCGGGTGCATCTATGAATGCATCTGTCCAGTGGATGCCGTTCAGTAGCTGTTCATTTTAATAAAGAATATCTGGTAAAATTGTCTCAGGTTTACAGAGTTTCAGCAGCAGTAAGATCTCTGCTCACTGGACCCAGACTCCCAGTTATTTCCCCAGATACCAGAGTCTTTAAGGGAGGCTAAGTGGGTTATTGCTCAGCCACTTCGCCCAGAGGGAAGCGGGAGCTGGGGCCGCTGTTGATGAGGACGCTGCAGCAGTGAGTTTAATTGTTGTCATGTAATGGGACCAGTGACCTCCCCAGGCGAAACAATCTTCAAGCAGAAGTTATGATGCTAAAACATGTCACTATCCTGTGTGTGTCTTAACCACGGCTGGATTTACAAGAATCTGGGCCTCTGGGCTGGAGCCAGTTTTGGTGCCCTATTCTACTAATGTAAACTGCAATACGTTAATAGATAATCCTAAACATGAATTGATGCATGGTAGATTGAATACATTCCCTGAGCCATAGCTCTATATTGTTCCCAAAAAATGTATGTAACTTCATAATACTCAATTATGAAGTTATTGAAAATTGCTGGATATAAACATGTGGATATAAACGTATCGTTTATATCCATATATCATAGGCCCATATATAATTCATTAAATATGGGCTGATGAGTTTTATATTAAGTACAAAACATGCATTGATGAAATAAAAAAAAAGTTTTTGAGGAGGAACAGAATTCATTTAGTGAACACTTGATCATCTGTAAAAAAAATATTTCTAACGTCAACAGCTCACACTGGCCTTACATCAGTACACTGCCGGGCTGATCCATTGATTAATTTTTGGATAAACTGATTAATAATTGGATAACACAGAGGTTCCCTTAGGAGGGGCACCGTGCCATTGCAGGGGGGTGCGGGAAGCGGTATAGTCCGTACCCCCTTTCCCCGCTCACACACATCGCTCAACCAGACCACAGTCTAACTCTCCCTATTTGTAATCCATAGGGGGGGGGGGGGGGGGGGGGGGGAGAAAAAGTTTTGAAACCACTGGGGGGGCCCGGGAGAGCCGAAAAGCGACAGCGGTTTTTGTTTGGGAGCACAGGAGAAAAAACA
>CAEGAE010041182.1:0-13833 GCA_903067095.1 Girardinus metallicus
GTCTCCCGGAGGGTTGGAGGACTTGTGGAGGGTTGGAGGTCTCCCGGAGGGTTGGAGGACTTGTGGAGGGTTGGAGGACTTGTGGAGGGTTGGAGGTCTTGTGGAGGGTTGGAGGACTTGTGGAGGGTTGGAGGACTTGTGGAGGGTTGGAGGACTTCCGGAGGGTTGGAGGTCTCCCGGAGGGTTGGAGGACTTGTGGAGGGTTGGAGGTCTCCCGGAGGGTTGGAGGACTTGTGGAGGGTTGGAGGTCTTCCGGAGGGTTGGAGGACTTGTGGAGGGTTGGAGGTCTTGTGGAGGGTTGGAGGACTTGTGGAGGGTTGGAGGACTTCCGGAGGGATGGAGGTCTTGTGGAGGGTTGGAGGACTCTTAGAGGGTTAGAGGATTTCTGGAAAGTTGGAGGACTTTTGGGGTCAGGTGGATTAAGGTTGTGGTCTAGCAGATAAGGGGCGTGGTCCCATGCTCCAACAGGAGGTCATTAGTCAAAGATTTGTTATCTGATTGGTCCAGTAAGGAGGAGCAGTGGTTCTACCGAAATGTTCTCCCAGGAAACAGAGACCCAGCAAACGGGCACCGACTCCAGGAATGGAAAAGCTCTCTGTGGTGAGACTTCCTTTAGCTCAGACAATGTTCCCATTAGAAACTGTTTTAATAGAGAAAACCATCAGGTTTTTCCTTTCACGCAGCTAAATATCTACAAACATCGCCCTCTAGTGGTTCTGGGTGGCAGTGCATGGAATCATCTAATCACTGACTGGAACTGCTGCATTATAACTCCACCGAGTCGAAGATTTCTTTCCCTAAATAATATTTTATCCTCTTTTCCTCTCAGATTTTAAAGACTTTTTATTAACCTCCCTCGTTTCCAGCTGAACCAGAATGTTCTCTGGCAGGTTCTGTTGTTCTTGGAGAACCCGCCAGCAGCCCGATCGGCCTCATTAATCCTCTCAGCAGGTTCCCTCTCAGAAGGAGATGTTTGCTGCAGCAACCCTCCGTCTGGAGGCGCTTCAGAGTTTGAAGGAAAGAAGAAGTGCTTTTAATTGGATCTGGCAGCTTTTCCACTGATGGATGTCAGGTGGAAACAAGCAGGAATCTTCACAGAGGAAACAGACTGCTGGAGGTTTTTATTAATCGTCTTCCTCTAATTTAGCAGAGCGAGTTGTCGTTAAATCGCTGAGACTCGTCCTGCTACGGAGTTTTTTCCACCACACAATTTATCTTTTTGGCTGCTTTAAGCCTCCAATTTGTAATGAGTTATTGGGCTGTTCCCCAATATTCCCCAGTGATTGAGCAGGAAGTATTCGGGACGTGATTTATAGATGTTAATTGTGGAGCTCACAACGGAGAGGAGGAGGAGGAGCGAGGAGGAGGCGCACATCTGGAGGAGTCATCACGGCCGGAGCCAAGCTGCCTCTCCAGGGAGGGAAGGAAACGGAGAGCTGAATGTGAACGACCTGCGCCCCGAAGGCCGCAACATTCCCCTAGTCAGGCCGGCCCCGGGGCCGCGCAGGAGCCCCAGGGCCTTTGGGTCGGGCCTCCTCCATCCAGGACTGATCAAGGTCAAAGGTCAGAATGAGAAAAGCCAGCATCCCTGCAGAGCCCCCGTACGCCGGACACTGACTGTTCAGACTTTCTCTTGCAGGTGTGACGAATTCGTCTCTCTGACGGACCCAGAAACACCACCTGCACTCGACATCACTTCCTGTTTGCTCCCTGATGCAGCCCTCCCTGGAACGCCAACACTCTGCTCCTTCAGACTAGCCAACAGTAATTAGCAATCTGCTAAGCTCATTATAGGAGCTGCTGCTCAGAGCAGCGCTGGTAAAAACATTAAAGAGTTAACAGAGGAGCCATGTTGGGACGACTTCCTGGAGGCGGAGCTTCAGGAAGAGCCGGACCTTTTAATTCCAAGGTGTTAAATCAGGAAGTAAAATCTGATTTCAATCATATACATCACCACCGTCATCATCATCATATTAATGTCATAATTAATGTCAGCTGATCGTCTCTCTGCACACCTGGCGTTTGCTTTTCCTGCGTCTGCTCTGTCGTGACGGAAACCTGCGGTCCCGCCGACACGTCCTGGTTCCGATCTCAGCGACGCAACGGACAGAACGACCCGGCGGCGGCCGCGGCGGGTTCCCACAAGCCGGAGGAAAGTCTGAGCCGCAGAGTTTCCCACAGAGCCGGACGACACGCCCAACAGATTTATGCTTCTCCCAGCGAGCGAAGCTGCAGCTGAACCAGCTGAACCTCGACGAACCGCGACCTCATCCTGGAAACACGCAGAGGCAGCAGGACGCCAGCGGGACACACACCGACTTCACTGCACAGGAACAACCCGGGTCGGAACCAAACCGGACCTGATTGTGCTAAGACACCTGGACCCAAAGGAATCAGAACCAAGACAAGCGGATCAAAATAACATCAAACGTTTCATGTAATGTAATGAAATATTATGAAACTTTGAACGCGTTTATATTTGCGCCGCTGCTTATTTCTGTTTAATCAGAGATATTTTTAATAGCTATACAGAATTATGTATCTACAGTTGTACATTTTGTCATATTTTCATATAATTCTTTTCACATTTGTGTGAATCTGCTCCTGACTTTCTGCCAATACTGAATTTCCCAGACAGAAAATAAATCATATTTCTATTTTTTACTGTCAGCGTGGACGAAACTTTATGAAAATGAAATGATAAATTTCTACCCCAAAGCATAAGAAAACTTTTAAAGCCTTCAAATGTTTCTCTATTTATCATGCAGTTCTCAGCTCAGCCACTAGATGGCAGTCACTGCATCACACTGGGCCTTTAAAGGTCAAACATGACGTGGAAATGTCAGGTTAACAAATGTTGAAGTAAAATAAAAACAGTTGTTTCTCTGGCGGAACCGGCCGGATCGGGTCCAACGTGGTTCTGGCTGCTTGTGTTGGACCAGAACCGTTAAACAGCAGCTGTTCCCACCATGATTCCACCGTAATTAGAAAAGAGAAGAAGAGTCGGCGCGGTAACGACACATGATTGTTGGAACGTAAACATGTCGGGCCCAACAGGTCGGTGCTGCCTCCCGGTCCGGTCCGGTCCGGCCCGAACACATGCTAGAGACATTAGCAGCAGTAAAAACAGCCGGTGTCAGTTTTCCAGCTGAAGAATGTTCTAATGGAGCCGCTTTAGGAGGAAAACGCTGCACAAATTCAATTACAGCCTGATTGAGTGTTGACATTTCTGAGGCTGTAAGACAGGAAATTCATTAAACGCGGCTGCGGGGCCCTGTGGGGCGCGGCGGGGCCGGTGGGGCGCGGCGGGGCCGGCGGGGCGCGGCGGGGAAACTCCAGCCGCTGGAAAAAATCCGGCGGGCCGAGGTGATTATGGGACGGATCGCCGCCCGGCCGATCCTGCAGTTCCACAACCGCTGATGGAGAGGGAACCACCTGGGACCCGGACTCACATCTGCACCGGGGCGGGGGGCAACGAGGGAGGGGGGCACCGACGGGGCGGTGGGGGGGCAATAAGGGAGGGGGGCGGTGAGTCAGGAATAATGCGGGCCATTGATTCTGACACTCCTGGCATTTTAATAAACGGATCTGGGAAAGAACCGCAGCAGAACCAGGCGGCCATTTGTAAGCAATTCACCGAGGTTAAGGTGACACGCTGCTGCGCCTGAGCAGAACCAGAACCAGAACCTTGTATTCAGATACTTTACATGTTTTCATTCATTATTATTATTCAGATCTGCTGTTTTTTACATTTTCTAACACATTTATCCTCGGTGGGGTCACGACAGGTCAGCGGGTCACCTGGACAGGTCCGTCAGCTGAGTCCCTCAAACTCAGCTGACGGACAGGTGGGTCTCACCTGGTTCCTGCTCTCCGCCACTAGCTTCTCATTAGCATTAGCAGTCGCCTCTTGTTTACAGTACAGGCAGTTTCCAGTTAGCTTCTTAGCGTCACGGAGCAACGTTAGCGATCGCATAACATTTAAAACCTCAAACGAGGAGAGAAAAAACATCGAGAGATTTTCTCATAAGCTGGTCGTAGATTCTGAGCCACAAAGTGAAAGTTTCCTTGTTTTTCTATGGATGCAGCAGAAGAAGAAAAATGAGCTTCAGCTCAAAACCTTCTGAAGTTTTACTGCTATAACAAAGTCGGACCAGGAGCATTATTATTATTATTATTATTATTATTAATATTATTATTATTATTATCCCTAAGCTGTGCTCTGATCTGCCCTGCAGTTCTGGACCGGTTCTGGTTCCAAACTGAACTTCCTGCAGCTTGACCGTTTGATCGGTTAGCATTAGCATTAGCATGCTAACCCCTCAGATGTTGTTCATATTACCCATCAGCCACAGGAATATTTGGATGATGGCCATTTTTCAAAATGGCTGACATTTTTGAGCCTTTTAAACCAGTTGCCATGAAATGTTTCCCACCTTCATGAGCTGGAGGAATTTTACGTCATGTTCATAAAACTTTAACGTGACAAAATGTAACAGAATCAGAAACTGAAGATTTTACTGTTAGCAAAACTCAGACCAGGAAGGAGAAGAGAGACGGACATAATAATGGTTAGCATTAGCTTCTGCTAGCTAACTGTTAGCATTAACTTCTACCAACTACGTGTTAGCATTAGCGTCTGCTAATGATTTATGTGTTTAGCTAAGTTTCCCATTTGGTGAAGGAGTGAAGCTTCATTACCTCGACATCAGTCTGGAAACCTCCGGCTTCAGGCGCAGCAGCAACGTCTCAGGCCTGATGCTGGCCCAGTGCATTGTGGGATACATGGTTCCAGAGCAGACTGCAGCGGTTCTTCACCCGTTTCCAGTGATGATGTCATGATGCCGGACACGCCCAGGTTCCTGCAGATCCTCTGGAAGAACCAGGAACCTGAACAAAGATCTTCTATGGACAGGAGAAACCACTCGGATTCTCCAGTTCTGTTGCTAATCTGGGAACGGATTGAGATTAAATCAGAGTTGACAGGAGAGCAGGTCCGACATGAAGAATCACTGCAGCCGACCAGAACCAGCAGCAGACGGTTCTGGTTCCGGTTCCGTCCACTCGGCGGCCTGCAGCTGCAGCTTTTCTTTGCTCTGAACTGTTAAAGTAAAAATGTTTTTCGGAGTTTCAGGACTGCAGCAGCTTTGTTTTGTGCCGAGCCGGTACCGGCCCGGTTCGCTGAGTCCTGCAGCGTCTCCAGCGACTAGAAACAGCCGAGTTCCTGAATAAATGATGCGGCCTGGACTCGCTCTCCACTTTCAGGCCAAACATGGAAGCAGCAGAGAGAGAGATCCTGAACAAAGAGTAAATAATATTTTCTACCTGAAGCTGCGGATAATCCCGCCGAGCGCCGCGTCCCGGGAAACGCCGCCGCTCATGAATATTCTGCGAGCGGCTTCACAACCAGTCCAGCTCCTTCTGATTCCTAATTGACAGAAAGTTCAGCCGATCATTTATTTATGGCGGATATTCCTGGGAGCGGCCGACAGGCCGGGCCGGCCGGCCCGCCGACCCGGAGACCCGCTAAAGATCCGGATCATCCCGGCTAACCGCAGCGGAGCCTATTAGCGCCTCACGGTTCTGTCCGCCAGCCGAGGAGCCGCTGCCGGGCCGCGCGGCGGGACGGGGCCGGCCGGGGCCCCCAGGGGCCCCCATGCAATCCGATACCTGAGACCCCCCATCGATTTCATGTCAGGAGCAGAAAGTTTCAGGCCAAACAGAGGAAGAGGAGGAGGAGAGAAATCTTAATTAAGAGGAAGAGGAGGAGGAAGAGGAGGAGGAGGAAGAGGAGGGAGAGGAGGAAGAGGAGGAAGAAGAGGAGGAGGAAGAGGAGGAAGAGGAGGAGGAGGAGGAAGAGGAGGAGGAGGAAGAGGGAGAGGAGGAGGAGGAAGAGGAGGAGGAAGAAGAGGAGGGAGAGGAGGAAGAGGAGGAGGAGGAAGAGGAGGAGGAGGAAGAGGAGGAAGAGGAGGAGGAGGAGGAAGAGGGAGAGGAGGAGGAAGAGAAGGAGGAGGAGGAGGAGGAAGAGGAGGATCCGTCCTCTGGATTTTGTTGTGTGTCGTTTCCTCCAGTGCTTCTTGCTGCAGCGCCCCCACAGGCCAGGAGTTGAACAGGTTGGAGAGAACGAGAACCACAGCAGCCGGAGGCGCTAAATGTTTTGGTACCAACAGAACCGGGTCAACCGGACCATCAGGAGGAAACAGTCTGTCCACCGTTTCACTCCACAAGGCATTTAGTGACGATGCTAAATCTGTTTTTACAGCCTGTTCTCACAGACAGTAGAGAAATATTTATATTTATTAAATATACAGCAAAACATTACAATAAAGTATCTCGACTTAAAAAACAGAAGTTCAAAAAACATGCGGCTCAACTCAACATCCTGTTGACGCACAAAAAGCCCTAAACCTGAAAGGCTGAAGACGGGAACCTCTGAAGCGCCGCCAGTAAAACACGCTGCCCTCCACCGAGTGCAACCGCAAAATGTGCCTAAACAAAACAGAAATTACACATTGGTTCCACTCCGGTGACATCGTACAACCGTCAATAAACGTAAAACATCTTACATCACTTTAACTGATCGTCACCAACATGAAGAACCAAACTGTTCCACCGTCAGACCAGCTGATTTACTGCATGGAGGTAAATTTACATCTAAATAGAAATGAAATGTTCATCTTGAGGAAACCAGCACATCTTCCTGTTTTATCTTCATCGTTGTCATGGCAAGCTGTCATCGTCATCATCATCATGGTCTGAGGCGATGAAGGCAGGTGATGAAAACAGCAGCAGCGTTTATTTCCATTAGAGGAGCTGCTGAAGCTGCGGCCCCCCCGGACCCCCCACCGCTGCCTCCCCTGACAGGACGCATGGTGTTCCAGTCCGCCCGGGTCCCGGCGTCTCCCTGAAGGCGGCATCGCAGCTCGGCTTCGGCCGGACGAATCTCCCATGATCCTCCTGGGTTCTCTGGCTGAGGCATCGTCTGAATGCGTCGCCGCGGCTACGAAACCATCAGCGGGAACGTCAGAGCGCCACCTGCAGGTCCGATGTTCCCAATATTCCACTGCTGCATTTTGTTCCAAATCTGGAGAAAATCGACACAAAACTCCTCTTCGTCTTCATCGTCAATATTCAGAACTGAGCATGCTCAGATCCTCTCCACACACTGCTGTGTGTGTGTGTGTGTGTGTGTGTTGATGACCTTTATTCACAGCCCAGCGTCCTCAGATGAAGTGGTCGACTCTTCATCCTCCTCTGAACCTTTACAGTGAGGTTAATGTAAAGCCACGTCCCACGACACACACATGCACACACACACACACACACCCACACACACACACACATGCACACACACACACACACACACACCCACACACACACGACACACACACACACACGCACACACACGCACACCCCCACACACACACACACGCACACACACACACACACACACACACAGCAGGGGTCCTGGAGGAAACTTTAGGCTCCAAGTCTGAATCAGATGTTGGAATTTCTCTAATTTTCCTTTCAGATTCCAGGAAGTGATGGAAGTTATTCAGGATCAAACTAAGAGCTGAAACCTGTGGACCGGTTCTGGACCGGGTTCTGGACCGGGTTCTGGTCGGTGGACAGGGGGCGCTGCAGCGGGGGCCGGAGCCGCCTCAGAGTGACGACAGGATTAGAGTCGGAGCGCCGCCCTCGGGGCCTCTGGGAAAACTCTGCTGGGATTGACAGGCGGCGCCCGGAGAGCCGACGGTCAGAGCGATGAAGACGAGGAGAAATGTTCGTTCATGTTAACATCGGCGGCTCAGACTCGACCTGAAGCTTCCACCGGCTCAGGAAGGAAGCGTTGATCATTTCCTGTTTGAACTGTTAATGTGAGCAGAACTTCGTCCGTCCAATAAACTTGATCACGTCGTCAAGGAAACGATTCAGTGTGTTCTCTAATTAATGCGTCCAATAAAGCTGGAAATAAAGACAGAAAAGGAGAGGAGTGGTAATAGTTTAATGTTCTGGTTCTGGTCCGGTTCTCTTGGAGGAAAACTTCACCGTTTGGTTCGTTGATCCTGAATCTTTCTGGACTCAGCAGCTTCCTGGGAAGGAGACGTCACTCAGAGCTCATCGACCAATCAGAAGCTCGATTAAGTCACCATAACCCAGAGGTCCTGAAACGGGTCACCAAGCGGACCTCTGGGCTCGCCCGGCCACCAGAGCGGCGCTCTAACGGAGAAAACGTCAACCAAACATCAGCATGATGGCAGCAGGACGGCAAAAAGAGGCATTAGCGTCATGCTAACCAGAGCAGCTTTAGCATCATGCTAACCTTGTCAAAGTTTGGAGATAAACCTGATTGGAAGCTGCAGCCTGACTTTAAATAGGCCGTTCGTCCTGAGAAATCCTCAAAGCAGAGTGGGTCCAGAACCTGGTGTCGGTTCTCGTGATAACGGCGTCGGGTTTGATAAGGCAGGTCAGCGTGCGCCGTCCCTTTAAATGTCTCCCCTGACGACCGAACAGAAACACTTAAAATTCACCCGAGTCCATCGTTCGCATTCAGGTCATTAGCTGCATCTCAATATGTGGGCCGGCGTTTATTAGGATCCTTTTTTATGGCTGAATGTCTGAATTATTCATTTTTTGTTGGGGGCACATCATTTATTTATTAATCAGCTTGAAATCTGGACTCAGATCAGTTTATCCCTGATTTCCATCACCTTCTCCTCCTGTCAGCTCTCCAGCTCAACATCAGCTGCTCATTATTTGTTTCATTGATTTTTTGCAAATGGCGTTTCCCCAAAATATCAGCTGCCCATTAAACTCGATGAATAATAGATACCAGAGGAGGCTGCTGGGAAACAAAGAGCCGGCCAGAAGAATCAGGGAACTTTGCAAACGGGGAGCCGGAGCTCATCCTCTCGGACCCGCGGGAGCTGGACGGGCGGCTTCACGGCGTCCAGACAGCAGCCAGAACAAAACCAGTAAGACACCAGCAAGAAACCAGTAAGCTGAAGGTTCAGAACCAGCATCTTGTCGGGTCTGAAGGCGATCTTCATCCTGATCCAGTTCTGCAGAGGGAACCGTTCGTCTGGTGAAATCGGACCGTAGCGGTCAGTTAGCGGGTCAGAACCAGCAGCTGTGGCGGTCCGTCCCCCGTCGCTGAGCCAGCAGGAAGCTGTACTGGTTTCACTGGGAGTTCTGGCCAGTTCTGATGCAGCCGAGAGGAAACGCTGAGGCTGCCGGGCCCAGAGGGGTCAAAGGTCATCGCCAGGCCGTCATCAAACTAGGAACAGCCAATCAGAGCAGGACGTTCTAATTGGCCGTGGCTACTTCCCGGAGAGGCTGGCATGATGCTGCCATCACCAGATCGCTGACCCATCCCACCGGGTTTACTTTAACAGGACCGTTTCTACCGGCTAAAGAACCTCCTAGACGGACAGAACCGGGACGAGGTACGGTGGTGCTGTGGGCCCGCTTTGCCCCTGAATCTGTAATCTGATTACTGCACTTTATTGTTGTTGCCATGACGACTGACTTCTGATGGAGGATCAGAAATGAGAACAGAACCAGAACCAGGAAGGTCCATTTAGTGAAAAGCTGCAGTGACCTCTGACCTCCGACCTCACGCTGTAGCTGCGGCTGACGCCAAGAGTTTTCCGGGTCGTGACTCCGCTTATTGCAGCCGCGACTCTTTCCGCACCAACGATGATGAAACGGATTAAAAACAGGAAGACGGCGCGGCGGCCTGATGGAATCCCAGCATTCCTTGCTCCCCGCAGACGAGCCGGAGTTTGATCTTCACTAATTGATCCGTCCCGGATCGGCGCGCGAGTCTCGCCGCTCACACCTTGGGCCAATTTAGCTGTTCCGCTGGCTGACTTTTAATTGAGTCCACATTAAAATTTACTTATGAAATAATGATGGGCTGCCATGCAAATGAGGCGGCCCGATATCGCCGCGCTGCATTAGCATATCCACAAGCAGCCGGGGAGTTCAGAAATCAATATAGACGATTAATAAAAAATGGGCCTCAGGAATAATTAAATCCATCTGATGCGACTCGGCGAGGCAAAGGTGCAACTTTACCACCATCTCATTTAATCCGCCGCCTGCTCCGCTCCTTCAATTACACACGTTCCAATCATGCTAATAATGAGCGCTAAAGCAAAACGACACCTGAATGAGCGTCTGCTGACGGAGCGCGTCGCCGTAGTAACACCGCAGGACCACCGGCGGCGCGGCGACACCAGCATCCGGAGGAGAGGATGTCATCGGACCTGTAGCAGGAGAGACGTTGCCATGTTCCTCTGGTCCCTCCGATCCTGCCGGTCCTGCCGGTCCCTCCGGTTCTGCCGGTCCTGCCGGTCCCTCCGGTCCTGCCGGTCCCTCGAGTCCCTCCGGTCCTGCCGGTCCCTCCGGTCCTGCCGGTCCTTCGGGTCCCTCGAGTCCCGCCGGTCCCTCTGGTCCCACTGGTTCTACCACCTCAGTTATCTAGACGGGTCAGAACCGGGGCGGTCCACCCAACAATAACATTATTATTACTACTATGCTGGATGTCAGATGGACTTTGGGCTCTCTGGTTCTGATCAGCTCAGCGTTCCATCAGAACCGACCCGCATTATCAAGACGGTTCCTGCGGCGCTGCAGGAGGAAGAGGAGGCTTCCTGCCGGCCCGTCTCGGCCGGTCCGGCTCCGGTGGGACCAAGCCGTGGCTGGAGGCCCAGAACCACGTGACCCACATTCAGCTGTCAGTGGAAGAGACGGGCCAAACCAGAACTTTAATGAGATCCAAATGGACCTGCGGGACCAGCGCGGCACCACGCCTTTCCTGCCTCAGAGATCCAAACGGTTCCGATGATTCTGATCCAAACACCGGACTGCCAAGTTCCCTCAGGTTCTGATCCGGATCATCGAGAGAGGAGACGGCCTCCTCCAGAACCAGAACCAGGACCAGAGCTAGAACCAGCTTGCTGTGCGGGTTCAGGGTTCTTTGGGATGACCTTCACCTGGACGAAGCAGCACCGATTCGGTTCTGGTCTGGTTCTGAGGTTCTGCAGAACACCTTCAGGCCTTTCAAGAGCGAGAAGAGGCCAGAGCAGATAATCAGTCGGGACCACCTGAGGTCAGAGGTCAAGAACCAAACATCTCCTGGAAGATAAAAGCAGCACCGATCAAGAGCACTGGGTCCTTCATCTCCCCACTTGGACGAAGCCCCTCCCACCAGAGCGAAGCCCCTCCCACCTGAATGATGCTCCTCCCACCAGACCAGCAGAAACACCTCCTACAGTGAAGCCCGGCGGTGGAGTAGTGATGCTGTGGGTCTCCTGTTTGGTTTCATCTGTCCTGCTGAAGGTCAGAAGTCAGAGCTGAGCCTAAGCCAGCAGAGTGGCCCAGTGTTCCCAGTACCACCTGGCCAGGTGGACTTCCTGTATCAGGTGACCCCGTTGCCCTGGTTACTCTGGCAGCGTCATGCTAACTGTTGATTGTCTCTATTGTTCTGAGCTAATTGGCTAATTGAGAGGAACATTTGGGACCTAATGACACGACGAAGGCAGCAGGAGGCTGCGGGCCGGACCGCTCCTCAGCAGCCAGAGAACCAGCTGAAATATTAAAAATGTTGTTCAGAGGAAACGGAGGCGATTCCCTGATCAAATGTTGTTCCTGCTGCTCTGAAAGGTGCTTCAGCTCCGGGCCTCAGGTGAGAGGAAGCCGCCGCTCCGCCTCCGATCAGCATCCACAGCGAGCCGAGATGTTTTCCTCCTTTAGAGAAACAAACGAATGAAGATGCTCTTCTCTCCCATTCTCTTTGATCCTCCATTAATGAGACCCTGCGAAATCAGAAACATCCAAATTACTTTGATTTCATCAGAACTGCGATCCTGAGCCGGATCGTTGCCCCCGGCGACCGCAGCGATCCGGGAAAAATACAGCAAGGAACGACTGGAATCTGGAGGAGAGGAGGAGGATGCTGGTTGGTCTGGGCTCCTTGCTGCAGCAGCAGGTTTGTCTCGTCCAGCTGAAAGCTGCTGGGAAGTGAAGCTGACGTTCCACTGTTTGCATTGAATCATTTCCTGTTGGCAGATGAACGTTGCCTAAAACAATCTGAGGAGATTCCTGGCAGCCCGGCTGCTCTTCTGTCACATTATTCCCGGGAACGTTTCCAGGATAACTCCCGGCTCCAGAGGAAAATGGTTTTAAAAGACGTTTGGCTCGGAGCAGCGGAGCCATCAAACAAGTGGAGGAGCTGCAGTGAAGCTGTCAGAGCCAGCAGCTGATGGATGGACGCGTGTAAAGAACTGCAGAAGAAGACGGAGCCGGGAATGTGTGTGAAACGATTCCTGAGGGAACGGCGGCATGAAGACATGAACATCACCTGATGATGTTCCTAAACAGCTCCAGATTTCCTCCACAGGATTCCAGCATGCTGACATCGAAGAGATACTTTCTCCATCATATTTACCTTCATGTCCTCATTTTCCCTGGAGTTTCAGAATAAAAGAAGCTGAATCCGTAGCTACGGCTGAAGCTGCCTCAAGCTTTCTCTGAACGTCCTCCTCTCCTCCAGCTTCAGCTCACCACGTTTCCTCCAGCAGATCTGACTGGTTCAAGTCGTGTTTGCTGATGAGCGGCGGCTCCTCCGGGAGTGGCGGCGTTGCTAGTGTTGCTAATGTTGCCTCCGGCTCTGGACGCTTCATCCTGGGACTCCGGGGCGGCCGAACCTGCAGGCTGGTAAGCAGCCAATAAAAGCTTTAATTGCATTTTCCTCATCAAGCAGCAATCTGCAAGATGGCCGCAGCGTTTCCTGTGGAGACCAATAAGGCTGATGGTATGATCAGTCTTTGCTCTGATAAACACCCTGCCGCCCCCCAGCCCCCGTACATTAAGAGGCTGCTCTGTTTCCCGCAAATTGGGATTTATGAAGGAAAGGTGCGCAGCCACGTGCGTGCGCACGGCTTCAAGCATCCAGATCGTTTTGGGCGCCGCACTTTTCTAAATTTGTTCAGGTGGGAAGTTTTAGTGTGAAAACTGGACAGTGTTTATACACGAGGCTCCAGATGTTTGCTGGAAGTTTCACACGATGTGACTCAGCTTCACATGATGCAGCTTCACATGTTATGATCCAGATTCACACGTTTTGACCCAGCTTCACATGGCCCAGCTTCACATGATCCAGCTTCACATGGCCCAGCTTCACATGATCCAGCTTCACATGTGACCCAGCTTCACATGACGCAGCTTCACATGTGACCCAGCTTCACATGTGACCCAGCTTCACACATTACGACCCAGCTTCACGTGTGACCCAGCTTCACATGTGACCCAGCTTCAAATGAGGGCTTCACATTTTATGATCCAGATTCACACGTTTTGACCCAGCTTCACATGATCCAGCTTCACATGACCCCGCTTCACATGTGACCCAGCTTCACATGATGCAGCTTCACACGTTTTGACCCGGCTTCACATGACCCAGCTTCACATGGCCCAGCTTCACATGATCCAGCTTCACATGGCCCAGCTTCACATGTGACCCTTCACATGAGTAAGCTTCACATGTGACCCGTTACGACCCAGCTTCACATGACCCAGCTTCACATGTGACCCAGCTTCACACGTTGTGACTCAGCTTCACATGATGCAGCTTCACATGTTATGATCCAGATTCACACGTTACGACACAGCTTCACATGACCCACCTTCACATGTGACCCAGCTTCACATGACGCAGCTTCACATGTTATGATCCAGACTCACACGTCTTGACCCAGCTTCACATGGCCCAGCTTCACATGATCCAGCTTCACATGGCCCAGCTTCACATGATCCAGCTTCACATGT